>APFE030498165.1:84061-171592 GCA_000404065.3 Pinus taeda | reverse complement strand
TGGCCACCCACCTATCCCATTTGGCCCCCCACAATTGTCTCTTTCAGCATTTTCAGTTTCCTTAATTGTAGCACAACTTACTATTTTTAGCAGTTTTTCGGGTCCTGAACTTCCGGAGCCGTTTTGAGGCCCTAAACGACGTTTTTTGGGGAATCCAGGGGAAACATGGGTCCATGCAATGGTCCATGTTTCCCGTTCCAACAATGATAGTGCTCGAATAGATCTTTCTAATGAGCTATTGTACGCGTCAAACGGAGATCATATGCTAAATTTACGACCCCGGGAAGTTGATGTACCAACTTACCCACAAACGGGGCCCACAGTTTGGCGTTTCATCTCCTAGGGTTAGGTTTTGGAATGTGAAGGGTTTTTCATTGTTTCTCAACAATAAATAGGCCTTCGAGCCTCATTGTAACACAGTTTTTTGGAACGGTTCAGAGGCATGTAGCCACACATCTCTTCTCAGAGATAAGCTACCATCGCCCTAGCTAGTTTATTTCCAATTCTAGTTGTATGCATATTTTGGTATTTTCCATTAATGAAATGAAGTATTATTTCCGCTGCATCTTTGTGTATATGGTTATCTCTGGATTTTGTTGCATTCCTGCTTAAGTCCGGATCAGTGGTATCAGAGCGGTCTGCTTTTTCTCTATTTTTCTTTGCATGTCCCCAACGAGGTCGGGATATAAGGAGTTAGGGCTTGAACTGGTCGAACCTTTGCAAGACCAGCCTCGCAAAGCCCGACGGCCTCCCATGGCGAATGAGAAGAAAGACGAGGGGGCAGGAGATCCTATCAAAATCTTGCTCGAAGAAGCCCTCGAGCGGCAAAGGAACGCGATGATGGATAACTTTGTGCAGATCCTTCAGCGGCTACCTAGAGGTGACGCATCGGCTTCCAGCAACTACTCTGGAAATGCCACGCCCTTTAAGTTACAAGTTAATTTTGAAATCCCCATCTTTGAGGGTAAAGTAGACGCAGATGTCGTAGATAAATGGTTAAATCTGCTAGAGGGTTATTTTTCTGTTCATGAATTTTCAAGTCGGGAAAAGATTGTTTTCGCTCTTCTCAAAGCAGTCCCCCACGTCAAGGATTGGTGGGAAACCTACTGCGAGCAAAAGGATGAAAGTACAAGCTCACTGTTTTCAGCCACACCCACTTGGGATTCATTCCGAGATGCCATCAAGGAGCAGTACTACCCTGTCAAAAGCTATGAGGATAAATACATTAAATGGACCACACTGCGACAGGGACGAGACCAAGATGTGCCAGAGTTCACAAACATTTTTCATACCCTTCGCACACAGTTGGATATCAAAGATTCTGAGCTGCATCTGGTACTCAAATACTACAGCTGCCTGCAAAAATACATCTAGGAAGAGATGGAGTTCTTGAACATCTCCTCACTCGGTACAACATACCGATACGCTGTCAAAATCGAGCAAAAGTTCAAACAGAAGAAGCGAGACTTTGGATCTACAAATCCGAAGCCCAAAGGACAAAGCCAAGGCGGGTTGACCCAAGAAAACTCGTCGAAGCCACAAGAAAATAAGAACACCACAAAGCCGAAGAAGGACACAAGAAAGTGGTGTGAGTTCCACAAGAGTCCCACTCATAACACAAGTGAGTGCCGGACCAAGCAGTCGCTGGTGGCCGAGTTGAAGGCTTCTAAATCCGATGCATGTTCTGACCCTGAGCCAGAAACCGACAAGGGGAATGGCAAAGGGAAGCAGATCATTGATGCGGATCCTAGCGCCACTGTTGCCACTGTCAAGATCTAGAAGAATGAGCTCGAAGAGCCAGAGGAGGGGGAACATATTTTCCACTCACAGATGTGGGTGAAGGGTTCACCGCTGCAATTCATTGTCGACAGTGGCAGCCAAAAGAACCTTATTTCAGCAGAGGTCGTGAAGCGGTTGGGCCTACCGACTACACCATACCTGCAGCTGTACAGTATCAGGTGGCTTCATGAAGGACGAGATCTCAAAGTTCGCCAGCAGTGCCACCTTCCCTACAGCATCAAACCATTCACAAACGAGGTATTGTGTGATGTTACACCTCTGGATGTTTGTGATGTACTATTATGCCAACCATACTTGTGGAAGCGACATGCTGTTTATGAGTCAAGGCCTCGCGCTGTCATTATTTCTTTGGATAATTCATTATACAGGATACCAGAGGTAGCCCCATCTACCGCCACATCTTTGATTGCTACTAAGAAAGGCAGCAAGCTCATCTCACAGAATAGGAAATTTATTTTCTATCTAGTTCGCTCCGAAAATAAGGGGAAGATCGTTGCTACATCCATGACCCCCATGAAGGGTTCCTCTACGCAGTAGCAGCTGCAAAGGGATACGGTCATGACAGAACACGGGAACAACTTCTCCTCACCCACAGGGGTACCACATAAGTTTCAGGTGGGCGACAAAGCTTGGTTACATCTGCAGAAAGAATGCCTTACAAGAGCCCATCAGAAGCTCAGACCACTCCGACAAGGTCCTTACAGTAGGCTATGGGGAATAATGCTTTGGAGCACATCATTCATCCATTCCTTTTCCTGCACCAATTGTTCAATGTGGACTGTCATCGACCATGCTTCCCACCATTACTGGACACATCAAAGATTGCAGGACAAGTTCAGCAAATGGAGGAACTCAACGCAATGGGGACCATTACTTCGTAAGGGGGGAGGAATGATCCAGGTGGATGTTGGTGGCCACCCACCTATCCCATTTGGACCCCCAAAATTGTCTCTTTCAGCTTTTCAGTTTCCTAAATTGTAGCACAATTTACTATTTTTAGCAGTTTTTCGGGTCCTGAACTTCGGGAGCCGTTTTGAGGCCCTAAACGACGTTTTTTTGGGAAATATTGGGGCAACATGGGTCCATGGACTGATTTTTCCCTTCCCAAAGTGGTAGCTCTCGGATAGATCTTTCTAACGAGCTATCATACGTGTCAAACAGAGATCGTATGCCAAAGTTACGACCCCGAGAAATTGATGTACCAATTTACCCAAAACGGGGCCCACAATTTGGCGTTTCATCTTCTAAGGTTTGGTTTTGGAATGTGAAGGGTTTTCCATTGTTTCTCAACAATAAATAGGCCTTCGAGCCTCATTGTAACATAGTTTGGAACAGTTCAGAGACATGTAGCCGCCACATCTCTTCTCAGAGATAAGCTACCATCGCCCTAGCTGGTTTATTTCCATTTCTGGTTGTAAGCATATTTCAGTATTTTCCATTAATGAAATGAAGCATTATTTCCGCTACATCTTTGTGTATATGGTTATCTCTGTATTTTGTTGCGTTCCTGTTTAAATCCCGATAAAATATATTGATACTTATCCTTTAATTGATTCTTAATTCTTCCTTTGTTGTTATTTCATATGCACACCTGATCTGTTGTGACACCCGCCAAACAACCAGTGTCTTCTCCTCAACCAGGTGCACATATACATAATGTGAATCACACACATATGCCCACACACGACATACAACTCCATGCAATGCATGCACCTACACTTGGCATATAACACATACACCCACACCTAGTGTATACAATACAATATATACATCTACATCAATTGCATAACATAATATATACACCTACACCTAGCGTACAATACAACACAATACATCTATACCCAATGTACAACACTGCACAATACATGCACCTACATAATGCACATACCTAGTACCACATGCCCTCAACACAACATCTATGAAATGCACACAATACCACACGTGTGCAGGTACCATATGTACAACATGTACACAATACCACTCTTTACACTACACCACCTGCACATCGTGTGCAAAACATCACATGTACATGGCGCCACTTGCACAACATGTACACAATGCCACATGTACACTACACCACTTGTACAACGTATACACAATACCACATGTACATAGTACCACATGCATGACAAGTATGCAACACCACATGTACACATCACCACATGCACAACATGTACACAACACGACCCTCACACAATGTCACTTGTACAACATGTACACAACGCCACATGCATGACATGTACACAACACCACCTGCACGAAATGCCACTTGTACAACATGTACACTACACCACATGCACACAACACCACTTGTACAATCATGCACACCACACCATATGTACATAGCACCACATGTACAACATGCACACAATGCCACATGTACATAGCACTACATATCCAACTTGTACATAACATCATCTGTACACAACACTGAATATCTGATATGTGTAGAGCACCATATGCATACAACACCACATATCCATCATGCACGCATTACAAGATGCACACAACACCGTATATTCAACATGTACATAGCACCATATATACCTAGCGTTGAATATGTAACATTCATACAACACTATCTGTACTAACACCTTGTACATAATATTGCATGAACAACATGTACACACACTACATATGCACAATACTGCATGTGCACAATCATCATAGATACAACATGTACAACATGTATGAAATATTCATAACAATAATACCACACATCCGAAACCACACTACCTCTACCAAGCAACGTTGCTTCCAACGCCTTATCCATGCTTGTCCTAGCATGCCTCATACCACACTGCTTCCATTTTTTTGATTTATCTCTTGGTATAACCTGTCCATAACATAGAAATAATATAATTACATAATATAAAATCATAAACACCTGATACTGACCTCATATTTTTGTCATGACTACTTTTCCCACTTGATTCCTGATAAACTAGGAACCTCTTCACGTCATTCAACTATGTAAGAAATCATTCCTCCACAAGGAAGATTCTTGATGACCTGGTCAAACAACGACATAGATACATACAAACATACATATATAATCATTAGCATAAAAAAATCATCATCCTATCAAACAACGAGATAGATACATATGTGTATAGCTATATCAACATCAACATAATCATGATCATAACATAATTACGAGATAACATAAGGTCTAGGTTAAGAGAACTTCCTTATTTGTGCACAACATGCACAACATTGAAAAGAACCATTCCGAACTTGGTCAAACCATTTGACACCTTAGGTCCATTTACATTACCTTTTCTGGTTACCCTTCTCATGTTTTTAATGCCATCGTCCATTTACACCAATAGACCCAACTAGTCCAATCGACTATCATAGTCTTACCTTCCATTGCACTTACTCATGCACAGAGCTTCATCTAAATCTTACATTACCTTTCAGGTACCACATAGCTCTCTCAAGTTCCATCAACTTTCCTCTTTCCCAAAAAAATCCCAAGACTCAAAACATAAAAGGTGAGTCAAGGAACAACTAAGAAGAAAACCAGGAAGGTCAATAACAATATGACACCACAACAAAGTGGCAAGGCCTTGCACCAGAAATAAAAAAATCACAAATCAAGCTCAACAAATCACAAAAGACCAAAAGCACAAGACTAGAAACAAACACCATGACTCAGTCCCCATGGTTCACAAGGAAACCCTACTAGAGCCTTCTTCAAGATTTCATGGAAACCTCTCTTTCTATGCAACTCCCTACATCATACTAGCACCAACACATAACTTTCAATGCATAAATAAACATAACAATACACTAGTTACCTTCCTTGTTGTGCCAAGCACATTTCTTTCAACTGAACACATCCATGCCATCTCTTAAGGGACTCCAATTCCCTTGAAAAACCACATATAACTAGGGACTAGCTAATATACATGTCAAGTACATGTCCATGAACATAACACATACCCACATAATGTTAGATGAAATCAAAGCACTTCATTCATTTGGAATTAGGGTTTCCAAACATAGACAGAGGAAATCTTGCTCAATTCCTTCTCTTTTACCTTTACCTTGCTGCAACTGAGTCTTATTATGTACTATCACATCATCCAACTATTAGTTATATAAACAAATTATTTGTTACCTCATCACGCTAATACCAATCATGTTACCCTGCAACTGTTCACAGATGTGAACCACATGTTCCAAATATCAAGACAATCATATCTATCGATTAACATTTACCAATAATAATTTCATAATACATAGTCAACTCATAGTAATTAGACATAATTCTACAACTATCATTGATCCAGGTGGATGTTGGTGGCCACCCACCTATCCCACTTGGCCCCCCACAATTGTGTCTTTCAATTTTTCAGTTTCCATATTTATAACACATTTGACTATTTTTAGTAGTTTTTTAGGTCCTGAACATCTAGAGCCATTTTGAGGCCCTAAACGACGTTTTTTTCTCTTTCCAAAGTTGTAGTGCTCGAATAGACATTTCTAACGAGCTATTGTACGCATCAAACGAAGATCAGGTGCCAAATTTACGACCCGGGGAAGTTGATGTACCAACTTACCCAAAAAAGGGCCCACAATTTGGCGTTTCATCTTCTAGGGTTAGGTTTTGGAATGTGAAGGGTTTTCCATTATTTCTCAACAATAAATAGGCCTTCGAGCTTCATTGTGACACAGTTCAGAGGCATGTAGCCACCACATCTCTTCTCAGAGATAAGCTACCATCGCCCTAGCTGTTTATTTACATTTTCTGTTTGTAAGCATATCTCAGTATTTTACATTAATGAAATGAAGTATTATTTCCGCTGCATATTTGTGTTTAAGGTTATCTCTATAATTTGTTGCGTTCCTATTTAAATCTGGATCAATCACCTACTACACTCAAGTACATATCAACTCTCTCAACACATATGTATTAGAACAATCACCTTAAAACAAGATCATTTGAACACATACTCTTATTATGCAATTCATCAAACATTCAACCAACTTGCAAACATACCATATTAAATAAATGAACTAGATGATGTAATCAAATACTCAAACATAAAATAGACAACATAAGCAAACTCATACCTTAATGTATCTCAGGGGAGGCTATCTTTTTTGCACAATCAAACTAGTTAGCATGATATAACTTTACAACACATTGTCTCAAGCATGAATATGATAATGATATTTGTAATAGTAACCAACTAACATGTTCACATAATAAACTTATAAGCCTTTATCATTTATGCATAGCAATCACATATGTACAATCAATCTAGATTAGTAACACACAATGAAACACAATAAGTCAAATCATACCTGAATGTTGTAACCATAACCATCTACATAGGCTAATCCAATTTATCATGATACATATGACATCAAGATATTTAATGAAATAACCCTAATCATCAAGTTACTAGCATATAAAAACAGTAAGCTATATATCATGCTCATTGACAAAATATAACCTAATCATCAAGCTAACTGTCATATAACAACGACAAATTAACCTATAACGTACTCATCAACAACATATAACATAACCATTAGGTTATCTAATATAAAACAACAATAGCAATGCATACAACTAGAGGTTACTATCATTCTTGACTATTTGACACATGTGCATATAATTGCACTAATCAACTAACATCTATCATGAATGTAACCATAACATCAAAAGACATCTACATAAACCTAATGTATATAACCTAATGAATATGATAATCCTTAACTTACATACCTACATTCCAAACATGTAATACCTATATGGCGATTTGCTCTTATCTAATGTTGAAACCTCATTATGGTGATCTGCGTCTCCTACTTGATCTCATCCAACACATTAGCATCATAACAACAAATAACATCATGATGACCTAAATTTCATACCATGAATTCACAAAGCATGTTTTACCTACTATTCATGCATAACTATAACCAAGACCACACATGAATAACAACTGCATAATCGAGCATTAACACTAGAAGACATACTCCACGACAACACGTTCAATCTTCACATGGTGACATCACTATAGCCATGATCGACACTATGCAAATGAAACAAGAACATCGTCCTACAACACAAGAGACACACATGCAACCAAAACGAATGCATGACCAACACACAGCCTAAGGAGAGCGCAACCATGCTTTGATACCGCTCTGTAACCCCCTCCTCCATCTACCAAACCAATCGGAAAGCTAGGGTAAACATGTGACGACATGCTACTATGATATGATTTAACCTCCCAGGTAACCTCATGGAAATGGAATCGATGGAAACACTGTTGGGTGTGGAGCCTGATTATCTTCAAAAATACCGCCACATTGGACCCCAGTTCAAAATGGGGGTGGCAACACCGCCTGTAAAATATCCGCTGTAGGGGGGTCCGGGGGGCTGGCTGTGACCTTTGGGAGCGCCCCCCCCCCCTGGAGGTGGGTTTTTGGGGCAGCATCCCGGAAGCTAAAAACAACTGTAAAATTTGCCTTGTAAAAAGTATAGTAATTTCTAGTCAGTCTGGGCCGTTTCATTAGGCAGATGATCTGACGGTAGAGAACTTATGTTTAGTTTAGGGTTTTTTGCCCTAGAAGGCAACCCCTCTCTTTGTATGAGGGCATTGTATTTGAGGCTGTGAGATAGATGTGTATTCTGTGTGAGCGAGAAACAGAGAGGTGATATTGTGAGAGAAGAACAGAGGATATTACAGCGGATTTGCTGTAGGTTGTGTCTCTTCATTTTGCTGGATAATAGAAAGGAAGGACTGGCTGTTCGAGGTGGACGTAGCCCAAACTGGGTGAACCACGTATATCTGTGTCTCTCTTGTTTTGTGTGTTTTCTGTGTTTATATTTCTGCAATATTTTATGTGTTCCATTGCTTCGTAATATATAATATACTAACAAACACAACCCACAAACCTCCCTCGGGCACTTCGGGACCCCCAAGAGCTAATCCACCACTCTAGGTGCCCAACCCTTGAGTTAACCTAGCATTTAGAATAATTAAACCCAAATTCAATTGCATGACAACGCATGCATGCAACTGTAACCTTATAGTCTCTCTCGCAGGCTTTCCTACCAATGACCAGAGATCAAAATTGTCAGTGCTATGCCTGCAAATCTGGGATTTGAGCAACCTTTTCAGGCCTAGAGCCCAAGCTACTATATGTAATTTAACCATCTCTTCAATTCATTAAAATAAGATGGAAATGGTAGTACTAAAGCAAATACTTGTTCAAGACCTTGACTGGACCCCTACTAGCCATGACATGCATTTTGTCAAACACTTAGTAAATATGCAACGTACATGTGTAAATAACAGATCTAATCATAGGGGTCTCATACTTATATGAGATTCACTATGAAGAATTTTCTCCTTATCACATTAGCTACCATTTCATCCATTAGTTCATAGATACATTTTTCATTAATTTACAAGTAAAAACATGATGAGAGCCATATATAGTTGTTGTCATAAAACATATACATAACCAACATAATAGGGAAATAATTACCAATTAAATCAAAACCATATAAACCACATATAATCCATCACAATCATCATAGAGATACAAGGAGAAATAACCTTTCATTAATGATGAAAAATTCAAGCCTGGGATGGGACTTCCATGTTCCACCTAAACGTAGAATGAGCCAAATCCCTCTTCAACCATTTACCCCCATGCTATATTCCAAGCATGAATGCAGGATCTCATAGAACACGTGAATCAAAACCATCTAGGGCTTCTAGTGGCCATCCACCTCAACCCATCAAACAATGGTTCCACCTCACAGTCAGACATCACCAAACCATCATCAGATCAATCTTTGTACCAAGCTTTCCAGGGCTCTTGAACGTTTGTTCCAACTTGGCTTCTAGAACTAGTAACTCAACCCACAACTTACACCGGGCTCGAGAGAATTTGTCCAACCAAGGCTCCAAGAACTAATAGATCAACTCACATCTTTTACTGGGCTCCAAGGCATTTCTCCAACCAAGGCTCTAGGACTAGTAACTCAACCCACCAAGGGCTCCAGAGCCTTTGTCCAACCAAGGTTCCAAGACTAGTAACTCAACCCAAGTTGTTCTAGGGCTCTAGGGCATTTGTACAACCAAGACTCCAAGAGTACTAAATCAACCCAAGCCATTACAGGGCTCCAGAGTGTTTGTCCAACCAAGGATCTAGGAACTAATAACTCAACCCAAGCCAAGGAAAAATGAGAACCAAACAGAAAAATAAATAAAAATAAACCCATAATACAATGGCTATTCGGGAAATGGAAAGGCTAGCAAAATCCACTATCAATCCAAGCAGTCCTCCATGCAAGTGATAGATCATGACCAATAAATCACATGCATGTGCCATGCATGCCAAAACTAGTGAGGAAACGCACACGCAACTTGATACCTCCAAGAAAAACCCACTGTAGTTGTTGATCCCGATGTCCTCTTGTGCTTTCCTTCTCTTCCTTTGCATTCTTGCTCCAAAACTCCAAGTATGCCACACTCTTCAAGAGCGCTCCAAGAAAACTCTAAGTATCCAAGAGAATGAGAGAGAATAAAATAGAATAGAAGAGGTCTCCACCAAAACCTATCAAAAGCTTACAAACTGATCATGAGAAGCCTTTTTATGAATGAGGCTTCTATTTTCTTCATTTTCCATTATTTTCCTTTATTTTCCTTGTCACATGCAACTTGTGACCTTTCACTTTCCTTTTCTCCTAATTTCCATGATTTTCATAAATAAAAATGCCAATTAATGCCTCATGCCTTTCCAAAACCTTAGCGATTGCCTTTTCCAATTTCCTTAGCAATAATAAACCGAATCAACACCCACTAGGATTTTTCTCCCACCATTCAGCTTGGAATACGTGTCCAATCACCATGGAATTTTAGCTTGGAATATATATATATATATATATATATATATATATATATATATATATATATATATAATGGAATTTTCACCAGGGCTATTACATTCTATAGTTGTGATAAACTTACATATCCTACTATTCCTACACTTCCCATTAGCAGAGTGCTCTGGAGTTTTAGGAGATAAAATCACTTCTAGAACCCACTGCCCCCCCACAAATAATTGTAGTTTTTTGAATACTAGGCATTACATGAAGTTTCCACATGTGTCATATTACTATGAGAAACAAGGTATTCTACAACCTATGTCGCACTCTAGTTATCATAAAATATAACAATGTGATGTATAAACTGTCATGGATATTCCATTGGATTATTTATCATGATATGTTATAATATTATGAAATCTTAAATCCAAAAGCATTTACTACTACCTTATTGTTTAAGTTTATGAAAATAATTGAAATACAAAAATAAAAGAACAATCAAATTAGCACAAATATGAATATAATATGTATTTCTACAATGACTAGATAATCCACATAAAATGTGATATTTCAAATGTAATAAATAAATACTATTATCAAGGTCATAGTGTTTAAAACTAGATCGAAAAGGAAATGATCAATCTTTTCATACAAAGCACTAGGGGTCTGTTTCAAACCTATATGAACTTCTTGAGTTGACATATTAGACATGTATCATTTTCAAATCCTAGGGGTTTCTCCATATGATTTTCATTAGTCAAATATCCATGAAGAAAAATAGTTCGAAATCCATCTAATGTTCCTCCCATCAAATATGAGTAGCAAACAAAATAATTGATCAAATGCAATTCATCTTATCAACATGGGGATTGTTTCAACATAATTGATGAATTATTATTTGTAAACTATCATGGATATATTATTAGATTAGTTTATCACAACATATCTTATAATATTCTAAAGTATTAGGCCATGATTCTTTTTTCCTCAGATCTTAGGTTAATTAATTACTAGCTTTTCTTGATTTTGTGAAATAAATGAAATATGAAAATGAAAGAATAAGTATGAGCATAAACCATACAAACAATTGAATATAGGATTTATACTATAAAACCTTATATAAGAGAAAACTTAGATACAAGATGAGGCCTATTCTCCCCCCCTCTTCACTTTACTTGTAAAATACACATACAAACGAATGGGAATTCACTATGGAGTTATTTTTTGAAACTATAGCCTAAACAATTGTTATAGGATCCTCATTGTCCTTTATTATTCTTACAAATTTTCGTTGTCATATTTTTTTTCATAGTTATGATAAAAGATACAATTCTAAAGAATGGAACCCCTTATCCTCCTAGTGGCTTGATATTTAACATAGCTTGATAGCCAAATGCAGATAGGGTTTTGATTTCCTCAACCATCTATTGTGATAAAATTTTATACGTTCTATGTATGATATTAAAAAATATCCACACATGACTAACCTCACATGTGTGACATGGCATCCACTCATATCATGGTGATCAATAAGGTAGGTCAACTCTTGTGAGGCATAACATTTACATATGAGCTTTGATTGAGGTGATTTTTGCACCGTTGGAAAGGTATTGGTGTTTAGATAGGGTGTGCACCACAAATTTTAACACTAAAAGCCAAAAATATCAATTTGATTACTCATTGTTGATCTAGAAGGTTCCATAACCTAACTTTCAACACTAGGACCTACAAATTTAATGGGTCCTACGTGCTAGTTCCTCCAAAATTTCCATTTAGAAATACTAATATAAATGAAAATTATATGATGATTCATTCAAGATCACATGCTTCCATTTAGAGAGTATTTTGGTCCCAAAAAGGTTTATATAATGAGGTGACGAAAATTTTCCTCTACCTTCTTCCTTGAGTATCATTTTTATTTTCCTATAAGTTATCCTTTCAACCCAATCCACTAAAGGCCATACTATCCCTTCTGATAGTTCTAGACTTCTTTTGGAAAACTATTTCATTTTACAACTCTACTTGGGGATCTAGTGTGAAGTTATCTATGGTAGGTAGGAACTTATCCTCCTCTTGATCCAACATGGAAGGCTCATATAGTTTCAAATTATCAAAATTTACTACTAAGTAAATGCACATGTATTTTTTATACTAAATTTCTATACACTATCTCCCACCTTTTCCATTGCCTCGAAAGGGTTGTACCACAGAGCCTTGACCTTCTTACTAGGACTCTATAGTATTTCTTATTTAACTATAACTAAACAGTATCTTCCTCTTTTAGTGGCTTCTTGTTTCTTTGTTGATCATGTCTAGGTTTATACTTTGACCATGACATATTGAATTTCTCATGCACTTGCAAATGGATCTACCTAATCTTTTCAAAAATCTTCTTTACTCTCAAAAGTTCTCCTCTGATGTCTTCTATCACTTTTAATTTCTTATCATATACAACAATCAAGGGTGAAGGTGGTAAATTCCCAAAACAACTTTCAAGGGGTGACTTACTAGTAGAATTGTGTTCTACCTTTTTATAACAATGTTGATTATAGATTGTATTTTCATCCTATATCTTTAGATGCTTCTGATTGTAACCCCTTAAATTATAAACAAATGTCCTATTGACTACTTTTATTTACCCATCTATCTTTGGCTAGAATGTTATATACCTCTTCAACTTAGTGTCCATCTTCTCCTAAAATGTAGTTAAAAAGTCACTGAGACATTTGGTGTCCCTATTCGATATGGTACTCCTTGGTATCCCAAAGTGCACCTAGTCTTATTCAAAGACCACGTTCACTACTTCTTGACCTTTTATGGTTTTTTCACAAGGACTAAGAATACACATCTTACTAAACCTATCAACTACCAAAAATAAATAATTATGCCCCTTATGATTTCTTGGTAAACCACCCGCGAAATCCATCAAAATACTTTACCAAGGTCGAAGGTATATGTTAGAAAAATGTTTTTCAATAACAATTTTTGGGAACTATGCAGAACAAAATCATGAGAATAGGATATTGTGCAACAAGTCTAGCTGAGGGATAGTGTGTAGAAGATAAAATGAAAAGGAACTACGTAAAAGTACAATGAATAAGGAAACTTGTTGGGGTAATTTCCTATTTTACTATCCCATAGTAGTTATTTACGACAGAGGGTTTTTTGGTCAGTTGTAGCCCAAATGTAAACCTATAAATAGGTTAAGGTCGAGGAGTAAGAGACACATAGAGAGGCATTGTAATGCTGGATTATCTACTAAGGCTGGTGAGCCAAGATGGGTATGATTGTAATGGAAGATCCACAATGTTAACTAAAACATCCATTTTATGGATTATTCTATTTCTTTGTGTAATGGTTAATGATTTTTCTAGTTTTCATGGTTGTTATTTTGAAATGTACACATGATGCTATTAATGCATAGTTTCTGAAGAATTGGGGTATACTTCATTTACTTTTCTAAATAGTAATAATGATACATTGAATATGGGAAAGCTGGGTAACTTTATCTTAAGGTCCCCTTATGATTCATCACTATAGGATTATTCAACTTCCTAAAGATCCCCCTAGATGCGTTAAGTGAGACTTCACCAATTTGGTGTTTCCAAAAGGGTCAGTGTCTATAGGGGTTTTGTTCGAAAATTCTCTTGAATCCTGATTCAGCCCCCTACATGCCAATATTAGGGGATTGACTCTACGGTCAAGCGATTTTTCTAGCAAAACCACTACAAACAATGGCCCTTTCCGAAACACCTATAAGTAGGTGAAGTCTCACACAAGGCATCTCGGGGAACTACAAGGACTTGAATAGTTATGTAGTGATGAAGGAGAGGTTAACCTTAAGGTAGAGTTACCTAGTTTTCATATATTCAATGTATTATTATTACTATTCAAAAAAGAAATGAAGTGTGTCCTAATTCTTAAAAAACTATGTATTAATCTCATATGAATACATTTCAAAGCAATAGTAACCATGAAAAATAGATAGGCCATGAAAATTACAAAAACAAACATAATAGGCCATAAAATGGATCTTTTTATTAACATTGTGGATATTTCATCATTACAGCATGAAATTATACTTCATCATATCCCTGATATGCATATATCTATTTATATCATTTTCTATGTTTCTCTATCCGTGTTCATATACATCTCTTACTCCTCAACCTTAATCTATTTATAGATTTACATTTGGACCCCGACCGACCAAAAACCACTTCGTAATAAATTATTAATGAAGGCTAGTAAATATTGCTATGGGCTAGTAAACTAGGAAATTATCCCAACATATTTCCTTATTAGTCACACTTTCACACAGTTCATTCTCTTTGGATCTTCTTCATGCAATCCCTCGATTGGCCTTCCTACAATATATCCACGTAATGTGATTATATTTTTCACATTTCCCAAAACTTGTTATCCAAAAACACTTCCCCAATAATCCCCAAACACCCACATGTGGCTCATCCTTGAGCCACTCAGTCTTTCTCACACTCTAATGAAGGAATTTCCTGCTTTGTTGCCGTGACAAAGTTTTCTAAGGTTTATTTCATAGTATATAAGTTTTTTTGGAATTGGGATTTACTAAGAGCGGGGATGAATAACTAGTTATAGATTTTTCATTTAATTAATCATTCAATCAATAAAATACAATAACTACAATCTATAGACAAGATAATGAATTCACACATATAAACAATGATTTAATGTGGAAACCTTTCTGGGAGAAAAACCACCAAAGCTTATTTTTATTATGATGTAAATTCAAAGCACCAACTTCTATTACATAAATTATTTTGTGAGCACCCACTCACAAGAAGACATCACCCCCTAAGGTCTCCAAGTATTGACCTACTAGAGGCACCAACCTTAGATTTGTGTAGGCACCAACTTGCTTCTACACTATATGAAAATAACATATGGAAAAGCCCCCCTAACCATGAATATATAATGAAATTAACACCTTCACTCTTGCGATAAGATCTTTTTTGGGTACAATCTTAAGAGTGATTATCACAGGAATAGAAATATTAATGTTCCTTTCTTTTGACTGAGGTCACATCAGACCATGAGTAAATTGGTCGGAATGCTTCTCTTTTTCTCTTATTGAGTGAAGCAAGCCAAGTGCTAGGTACTTTTTTAGGTGCCCTAGTATGCAACGAGTCGTCCAACTATGAAATTTATTTTTCCCTTTTTTCCATTAGTTAAGGAAGGCCATTATCGAGGGTTAGGGCCCTAACTCTTGTTTTCATATACTACCTTTTCCAAAAGTTATTGCTGCTAATGTTGAAAAACATAAAGGCTTAAGTTTGACCTCCTCATCATCTTAGTGTGTGAAATAATATTTCTCTTATCTAATTCATATAATTTTAATGTGCATGAAAGATATTATTGGAACATAGTATCCTCCCAAGGAAAACGAATAAAGAATAAATTATGGAAGATTTTTGGCAATGGAGATGTTTTTAACATGCAAGCAAATTTATTCCTCAATAGAATTCATGGAGATAATCTAGGTTTTGAATTGGGTAGAAAAAAGTGAAATTATATTGCCATATTAAAAAATTAAAACATCAGAGAAACAACAATATCATATTGTATGATTATGGAAACAATGACAAATAGACTAATGTTATACTTTTTATTTTTTCTCACCACTAAAATAGAAAGTGTTCCAGTAAGGTATGGTGGTTGTCATAAGTTTGATCAGTTCTAGATGACAATCAACAACATTGAAATTTGCAAAAATAAACATACAAGTATGAGGGAGAGAATGTTGTTGGGGAGAAAATTATGGTTGAGGAAAGCCAAAAATCCGAATAATTCATAATTGTTTTGCAATATTTCTTTGAAAAATAGAAAGATATTACCAATCTTGTGGGAACTAGCTAACATGTATTATAACCAAGATATCAGAAAATAATTTTAGCCAAAGGTCAATAACTTTTCCAACTATTAGGACTTAGCCTTGGTATTGATATGGATATATGCCAACCTCGTAATCATGGGGAATGGAAATGAGAAAGAACAGTTCAATGCCATAGTGTTTATGATTGTTCCATCATCCATAGTGTCAACAAAAATGGGTCATGTTTATGGGAATTTCCTTTTACTTGGGAATGGACTAGTCACAACGGTCAAATTTATGGTAAAGTGAGGGTTAGGGAAGCCTTTTTTCAAGTTTTTGAAGTTTTCAATTAAGGGATTTTGGAAGTTCCTTCCTCCCTTGAAACCATCTATTCTGTTAATGATACTCACACTTTGAATGAAGTGACTTCTCATCAATAACATGATTTATTTGGTAACCATATAGCTTGGTTGGAAAAAACAATTGTGGCACATTTCTTACACAACCCATTGTACCCTCCCGAGGGACCCTGATCTCACGTGACAAACCTGGGTACGAGTCTGGAAAAAGGCTAGTTTCTTAATCAACCAAGATCACCAGGTATTTCTCCAATGGTTTATCAACCAATAGTTTGGACTTGAGTGTGACCTTAATAGTCCCAAAGTATGTTTCTCAACAATCTCCTTGACAAAAAAATGGGCTCAGAGCTAGCATGTGGCCTTGAGGAACAAACTTTTGATGTGATGAATAAAGGGTTGCAACCCCCTATATTGTTGCAAAAGTATTGATCTATTCAAAAAAGTGACCCTTTATAGTTGGATAAATGACATCTTAGTCCCTGCAACCATTATTGTGGGGAGGTTTACCTTGAGGCTAAAGTGATTACATATCCATGATATATAATTAGTCATCTTCCCAAAAGTCTAGGGTTCGATTCCCATCTTTTACTTTAGAGAAGCAATGCTCTCAAAATAATTCTAATACTATTCCAAGTAAAATATTTATTTAGAAATTCCTTTTGTTGAGATATTAAATGGGTGTATTAATTCTCCTACATCGATATGTCAATCCGGGCTCGTAAACATGAGTTGTATTGTGCTTTCTCAATTCAGTTTTTGGACAGAGTTCTAATGTTTTCCTTTATGAAATGAATTAGCTAAATCTAGCACACAGTTCATCAAACCCTAGCTAGCATAATTAATAATCAAATTATAAATTGAAACCTTTAATGAATCTATACTCAAATTAAATCCCCATTCTGAATCACAAGATATATCCTAAGCAAAAACTTCCAATTGAAACACTTTCTCAAATATCTCAGCTCTCATGAAAACCCTAAGATACCCTAATTCAGTTACCTATGATACTCTTGAATGAAAAGTTGTAGATTCTAATCTACTTCAAGCATGTTCGGAAGGCAGGAAAACTTGAAACTAGACTTTTAAAAGGTAACTTCAAATCTATGATAAGTACTCTTGGACACAACTCTGACTGAAAACCTATTCAATCCTCATGCTTGTTTAGCTAAGTACGAATCTAAATCTTGTACCTAAAATTAAAATGACTTCAAATCTGCTATCAAACTCTTACTTAAAGAAATACACTCTTCTAGCATTCAATCATCATGAAAGAAAAACCCAACTCAATGAAATACCAACTCTCCTTGTCAAACCAATCAAAGCTTGTCTACAAATGATAAAAGTAAACCTATACTCTATTTCATACTCTTAGCTAGGAAACTTTATACATATTCCTAACCTATAATAACCTTAAGAATGCACTTCAAGACTTAAATCTATTCTTAATAATGACAGTGAATAAAACAACTATAAATTGTTATCAGGCACACCAAAACTATTCTTAGGAAACTAACCTAGAGTTGCATAAATCTCAGATTAAACTCAAGAAAAATTATTCAAAATCTCATCAAACCATCACTCTATCTTCGAAATCCAATCAGGCACACATTACCTTAGGCTAGAAACAATATCAGTCTCTCAGCTATGGAACTACACTCAAGCACTCCAAATGAAACAAGGGAAATCGTACTGAAAAATAAGCCAAATCGCTCACTTGAACTCTACAATCAATTTGCAAATTCTATCTAACAAATGCGAATTCATTTGATGAACAAAACTAAGTCAACTATGATAAGCCATTTGAATTATTGAATATGGAAAGCAATGCTTCTATGGCCTACACCCTTATACAAATAAATTAGTGAAAAAGTAATAAATTTAGACTAAATCAACTGATAATAAATCAATCCATTTTGATCAATCAAACTGGAATGAATACTTCCTGTGGCACATGCATCTATGAAAACAACTCGAAAATAATTCAATCAATTCGATCACTAGAAGAAACAATAAATGCAATTTATTCGAAAATGATTAAAACACAATCCAATGTATAATTAAATTCACACCCTATTAATTGTAATTACTCAGTATATTTTGTCTCGAATTTGGCATTAGAGGGTTTCTCTGCATTCTCAATAGATAGACCAACTCGTGATAGGCATTCAATTGGCAATGTGATTAGAACAAATTTTATATGTATCTATGACAACACAGTCACGGTAATACGATTTGTGGTTATATAGAAAAGATTATAACTATGCCTTAGAAGTAAGAGCACCAATCACACGAGAACCATCCATTCAAATCGCTGAAGTAGAGGATCTGAAAATGCATAACAAAATCAACACACTAAAATCATTTGAATTCAATAGAAATCTCCACACGACATATAAACAATTGATGAATCAAAGATAGATGAGAAGAAATTATATGTATCACACAAATATGTTCCTACGAAATGATATAGAGCTGATCCCAGATGGGTGGGCCTGGCCACACCTGAGGAGCTTATTTACTTACAGCAAACGAAAAGCTTCAATTACAGCTTAACTCAATAATCCATAGTGAACCATCGAACAAATTGATTTGAACTCAATACATATCCATCGTAAAAGTATTTCTATTAGAAATAACAAGTTTAGAGATGAAAGATACAAAATAACAGTATATATATTTTTCACTACCTTCCTAACTATTACATAGCAACCTTTATAGGCATCGACTTAGTTAAAAACAAATTGAACCATACATAGAAAATTCTAACAGCATAGCTAAATTGAACTTCCATATTAGATCACTGGAACAACCTATTCGATTTAAGAATAACAACCCTCAACTAACCCCAGGATTAGTACCAGCTAAATTGAGTGAGAATAATAGAGATATTTGTCATGGCAGAAATTGAACTTGTTCAAACATAGATGGAGGTGGCTCGTTCATCTAGAAGTATGTAGCCTCTCATCTATAGTGCCCGCTCTAGTTGACTGACAGTGATATGGCACTAACATTTATTTAGCCATAAGGCCCACACATTATTCTTTTAGGACCTCAGGTTGAGGATCCAGGCACATGACACTATTACTAGTGATTGAGATATTCATGGTTGTGATGTTTATGTATGCTTTCCATTGATATTATGATAGCATGAATGGTTATGTATCTGATCTATCAGTATTATGATGATTGTAACATTAAATAGATAAGTTTGGTCTCTATTTGATTTTATGATGATGAGGGCAGTAAAGGATATGTATGATCTCTATTAAAAGCATGATGATGATAAATTTGATGGATAGGTATATTTCTATTGATGTTATGATGTTGATAGCTTAATGAATATGTATGTTTCCATTGATGTTTAATGATGATAGCCATGATGGATGTGCCCCCTATGTTACCTACTTTCATTAGTTCAAGCTTACAATGGACAATGATGTGAATGACTCGGAGTTGTTAATGATGCTATTACGACAATGAATAATGTTGAGAAACCTTGTTACTGATGATTATTGAGTACGGTAGGAAACCATCAAAGGCACTCGCATATGACGAGTTGATGACACCTGGTTTGATGAAAATTCATATTATTTTATCTTTGAAATTCTAAGTCGATTTTGAAACTTACCATATATGTTTATCTATATTATGATGATATGTTAATGGTTGCAGGCAGATATTAGTTGCTTGACCGAATGACTCACATATGGGTGATGGGGTTGTACAGGTGGATGGAACTACATGGGAAGGGTGGGACAGTGTCCCTGATCTCACCCACTAGCACTCCCACCGTGACTTGGGTTGGAAGGGTTGAAACACCTTCACCTTGAAGATCACGATGCCATGAGGGCAGGTCCCAAAGTTTGGTCGCTCATGAGGATTTTACCAAGTGGCATGCATCAAGGCAGATTCCTTGATCCTAGACACCATTAGTCTCACTATAGCAGGCAACATAAGAGATGATAGTGGTCTATGATGTTGCAACTATACTTTCCCCTCGTAGTCACTGAATGCTTGAAGGGCAAGTGGTGTGGCACCCTTGAAACTTCAAGGGAAGTTCTTGAGAGGAACGACCAAACTTGGTACCAGTGAAATCATTAAAAATAAATTAAATAATAAATATAATTAGGGAATGAAAACTAGGTAAATTTACATCAAGGGTAAATGATGTTAGAAACCAAGGTAATTAATTCAAAAATAAAACTTGGGTTAAGAGGATCATAGGAAGAAATAAAATAGAGTACCTTAAAAACTCTACCCTTCTCATGTTGGAAAATACTAGGTAGATTAGGTGGTTTAATTAGGTAAAAGGGGAAAGAGGGACATAATTGTAAGGTTAAAGATTAATCCTAAATCAATTAAACCTAATTAAGAAAAGTGGAAGGTGAATTAAAATAAGAATAATAAATTAAATTTAGAGAAATGTAGAGAACCTCCATGTGGCAACAACCAACATAAGAATATCCATCTAAGAGATAATCTTAGTTAAATTAGGGAGTAGATAGGGAATCAAATCTTGACTCATTAATTGACATTAAGTAATGAACACAAATTAAGGAATAAAAAAGGGGGATAAAGAGGCAACTAGAAGAAGAAATAAGAATCTTGTTGAGGTGAGGAAAATATTAGTTTTAAATAAAAAATTAAGTAAATAATTTTGGGAGACCCTTAATGAGAGAGTGACACATGGGTGGGTGAATAATCAAGCTATTGAACTATAAAAAATAATTAACAATGCATGACATGCCAAGTGTCACCTATGAGGACTCCTATAAAAGAAGGGGCAATCCATGGGAGAGGGGACTTTTTGGGAACCCTATTGTTGGATGGACGTGACGATGTCAGAGCAGTGATTACGATCCTATAGTGAGTTTGATGAGGTAGAGGACTTTAGAGAGGGGAATCTTTAGCCAAGGAGTGCTCTAAGCTATTGCAGTCTTCCATTATACAACCCAATTGCAGCTCGGGGTTACAAGGGGAAGAAGAGTACTCAAGGAGTAGGTTGGGAGGTTAACTGGTGGGTCATCACATTCGAATCAAATATGTCGTCATTCATTCGCAGAGGTGACTGGCAACAAGGGAATACCAGAAAAAACAAAGAAAGAAGAGTCTCATCTTCGGGTGAATGGTACATATGAGTTGCAATACTATTTTGATCTTAGTTAAATGTATGTAAATGTTATGATATGTTTCCTGAAATGAAGTTCAAGAATGTGTTAGATATTGCTGAATAAATCTGAATTTCCAATCTGTTTCTCTTCTAGTTGTATTTTGTTGTGAAGTATGGATGTGGTCTGTACACAATCAAGTACATTGTCATTCATTTGCGGAGGTGATCGGCAACAAGGGAATACTAGCAACAACAAAGCAAGCGGTGTCTCGTCTTCGGGTGAGCGATACATATGTGTTGCAATGCTATTTTGATCTTATTTAAATGTATGTAAATTTATGATATGTTTCCTGAAATGAAGTTCAAGAATGTGTTATATAGTGCTGAATAAATCTGAATTTCCAATGTGTTTCTCTTCTGGTTGTATTTTGTTGTGAAGTATGGATGTGGTCTTTACACTTGGTATCAGAGCAGGTTCAACCTCTAGGACCTATGGACCCTTTTCTTTGGCTTCCTTCTCAAATTTTTTCTGTAATTTCCCTCCTCTTGCATATTCTAATTATTTTAAGATCAAAAGCCCATTTTTTGGACTTTTATACACAAAAATAAAAAATCATTCTATGGTGCTTGATTACCACTAAAACTAATTGTCTCACCTATTGCATATACAACTGTATGTTGTGATGGTGATCCCACAATCTGCCTTCTAGCATTTTACTTAGAAGAATATGTTAGGCATATTGAACATGCAACCATGATCTAACAACAATAGTGTGAGGTGGGCATGCCCAAGATGTTAGCTTGCTTGCGTGACAATTTTAAGAATGCCCAGGGAGAAATTAGAGGTCGTGGCTCATTTTCCTCATCATATGAAGATTCTACTACCTCTCTGCCTTGCGTATTCACTTTAAATCCTATGAATGCAATTATCATTTTCTCCATTTGTTCTCTAAACAAAAGCTATAATGGATTTCGTCATAAGAAACCTCATATTCCCCATATTCCCCAATACCATTTAGTGTTTCCAACTAGACATTGCATTTTTATTTTCTGTGCATTGAAATTCAATCTTAAGGTAAAATTTTAATCATAGCAATTCTTAAGATTAATCAATAAATAGCTTCTACTGCAATATCTTCTTGGTAGACTCAGCTCATAAATCTATGAGGGTATATACATACACCAAAGTATTCTATGGGCAAACTAGGGTATTCTCGTGTAAATATCCAAGCCGCACTAGTACTCTTATTATTTGGTGTATTCTTCGAAGATTGAGTATCCCTAGCAAAGCCTGAAAATGTTGCACTCTTACACAAAGTTTTAGTTATCGAAGACTTCCTTGTGTCTAAGGGAAACCTGTTCTACTCTATTTTTTTTTTGTTCTTCTTGATTGAAAGCAAAAATTTGGTTAAGCTTTCGTGGAGATCCCTTGTTGCGCTTCTTCTTCCTTTTATTCTTGTCTTTGCATGAGAAATCATCTCCTATTTCAAAAACATTTATGTTGAATTCTTGTGTACTAGCATTGACTATATTCAGGTTGTCTTCAAGCACATTTCTCAAATCCTCTATCGAAGAATCATCTGTGTCAGAGAATGAAGCCTCAGGATTCCTTTTGTTTTCTACCATGAAATCCATATTGATAGAATGAACTATGTCCTTTTCCGCATCGTCTCTCTAATCATACTTCAAAGATGATTTATCATTTTGATTCCAATTAGCAAACATGATTTCCTTTTTAAAATCACAATGGGCATGAGAATGTTTGTCCCTTGTCAGATTACTGGATTCATAATATGGCACACCAGCCAAGTTCTTATACATCAATCCTCTTGCTTCTAAATTTCCTTACTCTGACATTCTAATCATTGATATGACGAAGTTAGATTCACTCCTGCTGCTTCTAACAGACACTTCCACGTAGATCCACCCTTAACCTGAGAAATTAACAGTGGAGAAACTTCAAACACCCCAACAGCTCAAATTTGATGCATTGAAAAAGATAAAATGCAGCGTTTTGTCAATCATTTATTTAACCCTCTGATAATTAATAGATATCTTGTCAAATACATGCTTAGCCCTCTGTTATTTCATAGATATTTTGTCAAGTATTTATTGAGTTGGAAGTCATTTTTCTAGGGTTATAAAGGTTTTTTCCTGGTTGAAGGGTTATAAAGAATCAATAACATAAAGATAACCAGTTCCAACCTTCCCAATGTTTCATATGATGATGGGATGAAGCCCTCACACTGGTAGAGTGCCCAAGAGGCGTTTTCTGTAGAGGTTCCTAGTTCGAATCCCACGATGTTGCAGACATAATTAAAAACAAATCTTGCATCAAATTGTGAGTGAAAGCATGGATTGCAAGGATGGGTGCACACTCCAATATGCCAATCACGATTTGGAACTAGTTGAAGTTGACTTGACTGATTTGATAGCTGATCCTCTATGATTATAGCGTAGATCCATTGCCACATTTCAATAAGTAAAAATAATAATAAATAGTGGAAGTCTTCAACTCCAAATTTCACAACTTGCACATTGGAGGATAACACCAAATGGCATAATTACAACAAATAATGGTAGTGAGTGTCTATAATGAAACGTATACGTCTTACACTGAATGTGATATCTTACAATTGGAAACAACCATAGATACATGGAATCCTCCACAATATTTTCTAATTAACAAAGCAACGTTCCGAGGGAAACTACGAACTAGTAGAATAACAACGTGTACTCCTCTGGTTGATTTTAATGGAAGATTGAATGTTTATGAAACTCTAAATTTCTTGTTGCTTAGGACCTAAACTTGGAAATTGAAAACACTGTTGGTCACATCAGTACAATCATGAGTAATTGTTTTCCTTCCAACTAATTCTACAAATTAGTGTTCAGAGTCCATCAAGTTGAGCACATTTAAATCGGAGTCTAATGAACACATTAAATCATGTATGGTTTCAAGGTTACTAGATTCTTATTCCACAGTTGCAAGCTTTCTCCCTCTTAACGACCTTTATAGTCTCCCAAGTGAAATCAGGATCACCCCAACCCAAATGGCCATATGCAGCTATTTTTGGAACCTCATATTGGGATAATTCAATCGACAATATTTTAAGTGCTGCGTATAAACATCTGAAGTGTCGTGTAAAAACATCAACTTCAAAATTCAAATCCCAATTATTTATAATAAATTAAAAAAAAAATTATTGTGTTAAGTATGACTGTTAACTTTACAACCCCTGTTTTTGTTTGAATGTTCATCTCAATTGCTACTTTCCATTCTAGTGTTTTATCTCGGTTAATTGTGCTATTTTACCGACCATATCTGTGTGATAGTATGATAGTATGTTTTTGTGATAAAATTATGTCTAATAGTGATTTATGCACTTTTATTAACTTTCGTACTCCTATTTTTTATTTTAATGCTCATCTCGATTACTATGTTCCAATCTAATGAATTATTTTACATAAACTATTATTTTACTCACATCATATCATATCTATGAAATAGTATTTCTTTCCTATATTGGGTTTTGAAATTATATTATTTTCTTTGTTTTTATTGGTTGATTTAGGTAACCTAAATTAAATTTAGATATATTTATTTTGGAATATAAATTCTTAAATTTTAATTATGTTAAGCGATATAGAAGAGATATAATATTATGTTATGTAACATTATATTATATAAATATTTTGACTCGATTAAATTATATAATAATAATAACCAAGGTCTGGCATTAACCCATGGGACATGCACCATCCCTATCTCCTCCTCTGAGATAGTCTTAGTCCAAGTGGTACTCTTACTTTTTGGGTTTACTAATTTCCGCATAACCTTTCTAGATATGAAACTCGTCATTGTTGTCATTTTATTCATTTTATACCCTCTACACAAAGGTAGTGTATATCTTAAATAGTAATGGGGTTCACCTAAAGATGGTTGGATTATGGGAAAATGGATGTGTTACTCTTGCAAAAAAAAAAAAATGATACTGAATATTACGCGTTCATTTAAGCCAAAGAAGTCTAGAAATGCATTCTTAAGTAGGTTTTAGTAAAATTTATAGGAATTTCAAGACTTATAAATGCGTAAATTGTCCCCTTGGAAGCATGTAATAATAACAATAAATTATAGAACCACTCGTGTTGGTTATGATTTTTATTTGATTGGTTTTTATCTTATAAGGAAAAATCGTATTAAATTGTGGCAGGTGAACCATGGTTAGAAGAGGTACAAGAAGGAATGGGGCAATTAAAGAGCACAAGATGGCACCACCACAAAAGCCAACTCCTACCACCCCACCTAATGAGGGGGAAAACATCTCAACACAAGAACAGATACCAGCTGGAGAAGTGTTGAAATTAATGAGATCATTCCAACATATGTATGAAGCATTAATAAACCGTTTGGAATGGGAGCATGGAGGACCTATCATACAAAATGAATCACCCCAAAACACCACAAGAAATGAGGTACATCGAGATTTGGAAAAGGTAAATTTCCAGAGTTTTGGGGGTCCATAGATGGTCAATTTGTAGAGGCATGGTTGGAAAGCATGGCCATGTGTCTTACCCTAAGAGATTACACCTCAAACATGAAGGCCAAGATGGGTAGATTCTAGCTAAAGGGAAATGCATTACTTTGGTGGAAGACATTATTAATCCAATTGGGGATGGATATATCAGAAGTAACTTGGGATCTATTTGAAGAAAAATTTAGAGAACGTTACCTATCAGAGGAGTTCCTTGAGAGACTGCTAAATGAATTTAATGGATTAAATAAAGGGAGTTGCTCACTACTAGAGTATGAGGCATGTTTCATGGAATTACTCCAGTATGCCCCTCACTTAAACACAAAAAAGCTCAAGGTGAAAAAATTTGTATATGTATTAAATGTTAACATTCAGACTAAGGTTATAATCTTAATGCCTCGTACCTTCCACGAGGCAGTTCAACGGGAAATTATTGTAGAGGAGGAAATCCTAAGAAGTGAACATAGTAAGTCAACAAGGCCCACAAGATCAAGACCACCAGGTAGAAACAATATGGAACGTAGAAATTTGCGAGGGGGTCCTGTGCTCAATCATCAAGTGTGGTCAGGAAGAAATCAAAGAACACCATATAGGCATCCAGCTCAGCATCCGCATAGGGTATCACAATAAACTCATCAACCACAACCGCATCAGCCTATGCAACAACACCAAGTTATGCCTGCTCAACATCGATATTCTTTCCAGCAGAGTTTGAAACCAACTCCCAGTTCAGGTGGTAGTAGGAGCCAAGCCCCTAAGAGGGGGTGTTGGACTTCTGGAGGTCCTCACTATGAGAGGGATTGCCCTCAAAAGATAGGTAATACCAACTCAACTAAGTATGCAACTACAATGGGGGATTTGGGGAAGGCTCATTGCATCCATGCGACAGTGAACAATCGCCAGGTCGAACACCAGTCCACTCTGTTAGAAACCTCAGGTAATATTGATGGTATGAGTTTTGTCATTTTAATAGATCCAGGGGCTACTTATTCATTTATTTCTCTAAATGCATTATCAAATATTAAACATAAAGTAACTGAACAATATGAATTTAGACATGTAGAAATGGAATGTGGTATGAAAAGAAATGTAGGAAGGATGGTAAAGGATTGTGAGGTGGACCTAGTTGTATGTAAGACCAAGGTATCCTGGTACTCTACAATTCTAGGAGTTTATGATGTAGTTATAGGAATGGATTGGTTGGAGCAACATGAGGCGCTCCTAGAATACAAGGACAAAATTCTACATTTCACCGATGATGATGGCCAAAGAAAATCATCAAGGGGAAATAACTGAGGGGTGTCCCTGAGGTTCATCTCCTCCATGCAACTAATGAAATTTAGGTGAAAGGGATGTCAAATGTTCTCAGTGGTAGCTCTAAATGGTAAGGGTGACTCTGAACACCTTGATAAACACCCATTCCTTGTTGAATTTAAGGATGTATTTCCCGAAGAACTACCCAGGCTACCCCCAAAAAGGGAAATTGATTTCACCATCGACCTTAAACTAGGCATGAAGCATATTGCAAAGGCACCCTATCGTATTTTGACTCTAGAGCTAAAGGAATTAAAAATCCAATTAAAGGAATTAGTGGACTTGGGGTTCATAGGAGCTAGCATATCTCCATGGGGAGTCGCTGTGAATTTTGTTACGAAAAAGGATGGGTCTTAGCTACTGTGCATTGATTACTGTCAGTTGAATAAAGTGATGATAAAGAAGAAATACCCTTTTCCAAGGATAGATGACTTATTTTATCAAATGAGGGGGGCGGCTATGTTTTCAAAGATAGATCTGAGGTCGAGATATCATCAGTTGAGAATCAAAGAAGAAGATATTTCGAAGACAACCTTTAAAACAAGATTTGGGCATTATGAATTTGTAGTTTTACCCTTTGGACTGAAAAATGTCCCAGCTGTTTTCATGAGTTCGATGAACAAAATATTTCGAGATTACTTAGACAAGTTTGTACAAGTCTTTATTGATGACATTTTGATCTACTCAAAGACCCCATAAGAGCATGACGAACACTTGAGGATAGTTCTACAATGTCTTAGAGAAAACTAATTGTATGGGAAGTTGTCAAAGTGTTCCTTTTACCAAACCAAGATTCATTATCTTGGACACATTATCTCTAGCGAGGGTATTGCAGTAGACCCAGTAAAGATCAAAGCCATCATGGAATGACCAACACAAACCAATGTTCATGAAATACGAAGTTTCATGGGCATGGCAGGGTACTATCATAGATTTGTCAAAGGGTTTTCAAAAATAGTGAACCCCATTACCGAGCTCCAAAGAAAGAATAGAAATTCATCTGGACTGAAAAATGTGAAGAGGCATTCCAAAGGTTAAAGGTGTTATTAACAACAACACCAATTTTGAAGGTGCCGGATATGGAAGAAGAATTTTTGGTTTGCACTCATGCCTCCAAGGAAGGGTTGGGTTGTGTGTTTATGCAAGAAGGAAGTGTAATAGCCTATGCATCAAGGAAACTCAGAACTCACGAAGAAAACTACACAACCCATGATCTAGAAATGGCAGCAATTGTTTATGCACTAAAGATTCGGAGACAGTACCTTCTAGGAAGGAAGTTTGATCTTAGGACTAACCATTGTGGGCTACAACACATATTCACTCAAGATCGCTTAAATGCAAGGCAAAGACGATGGTATGAGCTAATTAGTGAATATGATTTCGATATCACTTACATCAAAGGAATGATAAATAGGGTGGTTGATGCTTTAAGTAGGAGGCCACAGATATTTTCAGTGATTCCCTTAAAGAAAAATTTGAGGGAGAAACTGCTTGAATTACAAATTAAAGACACCCGGTATTAGGAGGTTAGTAAAAGTTTGAGGGAGGATGAAATGATGGTCCCAAAATATGAATAATACTCCCTTGATAATGATGGGCTACTACGATTTTGGGGAAGGATATATGTACCACCGAATGAAGATATACACCAATTAATCTTAAATGAAGAACATCACGCAGTATACATGGCACACCCTAGTGTTAAGGAGATGAGTGCGGATCTGAAACCACTCTTCTTTTGAAAAGGGATGAAGAAGGACATCGTGAACTTGGTAGCAAGATGCTTAGAGTATCAGCGAGTAAAAGTTGAACACAGGCATCCAGCAAGTTTATTGCAGCCCCATGAGATACCAAAATCTAAATGGGAAGTTATATCAATGGACTTCATTGTGGGACTACCAATGACCTCAAGAAGACATGATTCCATATTTGTGGTAGTTGACACATTAACGAAAAGTGCCCATTTCATACTAGTTAAGATTACATATAAGGCACCAGAAATTGTGAGGGTTTTTATTAATGAGATTATGAGATTACATGGAGTGCCTAGGAAGATCACATCTGATAGGGGAGCAATATTTACAGGAAGATTTTGGACTAGTTTCCAAGAAGCTTTGGAAACCCAGTTGAAATTTAGCACTGCTTATCACCCATAGACATATGGGCAGACAAAGAGGACAAATCAATTCCTTGAGGACATGCTCTGGATGTATGTGATGGACAAACAAAAGAGATGGGAGGAGTTTTTACCACTTGTGGAATTTGCTTAAAATAATATTTATCAGAGTTCCATCAAGATGGCGCCATTTGAGTTCTTATATGGAAGATGTTGCAGAACACCTCTCAGTTGGGACTGACTAGAGGACCAAGTATTAATAGTACCTAAAGTGGTGCAAGAGATGGAAGAACAAATGACCATGATTAGGAGGAGACTAAAAGAAGCGCAAGGTTGAAAAAAGAGCTATGCTTATGCTCATCGGGTAGACCAAAGTTATAAAGTGGGGGATAGGGTGTTCCTGAGAGAAAGGCCCCAAAAAAACTCTATTAAATTTGGAAAGGGAGAAAAATTGTCTCCACGGTTTGTGGGACCTTTCGAAATCTTAGAAAGGAAAGGGCTGGTAGCATATAGGCTTGAATTACCTCCATCTTTAGCACGTATGCATGATGTGTTTCATGTTTTTGTTTTATGTCATTATATTTCAGATCCTTCGCATGTTATTGACTTTGGTCATTTGCAGGTTTTGGACGAGGGAACAATGATGACCGAACCAATTTGCATACTAGACCAGCGAACTTTACAACTTAGAGGACGGTTAGTGGACCAGGTCAAGGTCCGGTGGGACAATTATAGTCCTACTTTAGCTACTTAGGAGGACGCCGAGGAGATGCATCACCGTTTTCCTTATCTATTCGAGGGACTTTGAGACGAAGTCTATTATTAAGAAGGGGTGTATGTAGTGCCCGCTGTAGTTGATTGACAGTGATATGACACTAACATTTATTTAGCCATAAGGCCCACACATTGTTCTTTGAGGACCTTAGGTTGAGGATCTGGGCACATGACACTATCATTAGTGATTGAGATATTCATGGTTGCGATGTTTATGTATGCTTTCCATTGATATTATGATAGCATGAATTGTTATGTATCTTATCTATCGGTATTATGATGATTGTAACATTAAATAGTTAATTTTGGTCTCTATTTGAATTTATGATGATGTGGGCAATAAAGGATATATATGCTCTCTATTAAAAGCATGATGATGATAAATTTGATGGATAGGTATATTTCTATTGATGTTACGATGTTGATAGCCTAATGAATATGTATTTTTCCATTGATGTTTAATGATGATAGCCATGATGGATGTGTCCCCTATGTTACCTACTTTCATTAGTTCATGCTTACAATGGATAATGATGTGAATGACTAGGAGTTGTTAATGATGCTATTATGACAATGACTAACGTTGAGAAACCTTGTTACTGATGATTATTGAGTATGGCAGGAAACCATCAGAGGCACTCGCATATGACGAGTTGATGCCACCTAGTTTGATGAAAATTCATATTATTTTATATTTGAAATTCGAAGTCGATTTTGAAACCTGCCATATATGTTTATCTATATTCTGATGATATCTTAATGGTTGTAGGCATAGATTAGTTGCTTGACCGAATGACTCACATATGGGTGGTGGGGTTATACAGGTGGATGGAACTACATGTGAGGGGTGGGACAGTTTCCCTGATCTCACCCACTAGCACTCTCGCCTTGACTTGGGCTGGAAGGGTTGAAACACCTTCGCCTTGAAGATCACGATGCCATGAGGGTAGGTCCCAAATTTGGGTCGCTCATGAGGATTTTACCGGGGGGCTCGCATCAAGGTGGATTCCTTGATCCCCGACACCATTAGTCTCACTATAGCAGGCAACATAACAGATGATAGTGGTCTATTACGTTGCACCTATACTTTCCCCTCGTAGTCATTGAATGCTTGAAGGGCAAGTGGTGTGGCATCCTTGGAACTTCAAGGGAACTTCTTGAAGGTAACGACCAACTTGGCACCCTTGGCATCACAAATAAACTATTGTGTGGCACCCTTGGAACTTCAAGGGAAGTTCTTGAAGGGCACGACCAAACTTGGCACCCTTGGAATCATTAAAAATAAATTAAATAATAAATATAATCAAGGAATGAAAATTAGGTAAATTTACATCAAGGGTAAATGATGTTAGAAACCAAGGTAATTAAATAAAAAATAAAACTTGGGTTAAGAGGATCATAGGAAAAAATAAAATAGAGTACCCTAAAAACTCTACCCTTCCCATGTTGGAAAATACTAGGTAGATTAGGTGGTTTAATTAGGTAGAAGGGGAAAGAGGGACATAATTGTAAGGATAAAGATTAATCCTAATTAAGAAAAGAGGAAGGTGAATTAAAATAAGAATAATAAATTAAATTTAGAGAAATGTAGAGAACCTCCATGTGGCAACAACCAACATAAGAATATCCATCTAAGAGATAACGTGAGTTAAATTAGGGAGTAGATAGGGGATCAAACCTTGACTCATTAATTGAATTTAAATAATGAACACAAATTAAGGAATAAAAAGGGGGGATAAAGAGGCAACTAGGAGAATAAATAGGAATCTTGTTTAGGTGAGGAAAATATTAGTTTTAAATAAAAAATTAAGTAAATAATTTTGGGAGACCCTTGATGAGGGAGTGACACATGGGTGGGTGAATAGTCAAGCTATTAAATTATAAAAAATAATTAATGATGCATGACATGCCAAGTGTCACCTATGAGGACTCTTATAAAAGAAGGGGCAAGCCATGGGAGAGGGGACTTTTTGGGAACCCTATTGTTGGATGGATGAGACGATGTCAGAGCAGTGATTATGATCCTATAGTGAGTTTGGTGAGGTAGAATATTTTATAGAGGGGAATCTTGATCCAAGGAGTGCTCTCCTCTGCTAGCGATTGCGGTCCTCCATTATACAACCCCACTACAGCTTGGGGGTCCGAGGGGAAGAAGAGTACCCAAGGAGTAGGCTGGGAGGTTAACCAGTGGGTCATCAAATTCGAATCAAGTACGTCGTCATTCATTTGCGGAGGTGATCGGCGACAAGGGAATACCAGCAACAACAAAGCAAGCAGAGTCTTGTCTTCGGGTGAATGGTACATATGTGTTGCAATACTATTTTGATCTTAGTTAAATTTATGTAAATGTTATGATATGTTTCCTGAAATGAAGTTCAAGAATATGTTAGATAGTGCTGAATAAATCTGAATTTCTAATGTGTTTATCCTCTGGTTGTATTTTGTTGTGAAGTATGGATGTGGTCTTTACATCCTTTGCATCATTAGGTACTAATCCCAAAATGGTTGTTGAGTAAAAAAGTGGTGGAACATGGTTCATGGGATAGCACTCACCTATTCCCATCCTGCTCAGTTGCTTCCATATCCACACTTGACCATATTGATTAGTTAGTTCATTAATAGCAACTCAAATTCGCTTAAATCCAACTAATAAACAACAAAATGTCACACTAAAATGATTTTACCTCTTAATAGGAGTTTAACAGTTTTGGAGCAATAAAATGGCAGTAAAATAGGTATAGGAATGAAAAAAGAACAAGAATAGAGGTCGAAAATAGTGGCAGTGGGGACAAAATGGGGGAAAAATACCTCCAGTCTGGATAATATTTTCCATCTAATTCCTTTAGCATATTTGTTTTTCTTCGTCTATAATTTGTCTGCCCATAAGGGTAGTTTTTAGTGAATTGATGCTATGTCTCTTTTCCACTTGGTGTTTTATCGAATGCTTATAATTTTCTAATGCCAAGTCATTCTTTCCCTTCCAAGCAGCACGCTGGATTCCATGATACAAGTGGTCACTTCTTCTCCATCTGTCAATTCCAAGACACAAATACTTTTTAAGTTTGTCCCACACTTTTATGATTCTAGCTTGGGCTTCTACGATTGAGAACACATAATGGTTTGCAATATAGTTTCAAAGAGCACTATAATCTCTCTAGGGATAAGAATATGAAAGTGCAGTTGTTCAATTTTTCTCTAATATTGTCAGGGAGTCATTTTTATCACCCTAGGTTAGGCTTCTAGGGTTTAGAACACATAATGGTTTGTAATATAGTTTCAAAGGGTACTAAACTCCCTCTAGGGACAAGCATACGAAAGCCCAACTGTTCATTTTTTCTCCAATATTCATCATAATGTCAACCTAGGAGAGTGATTCATATTTCTAAAGTAACTTGTAATCTATCGATCACCAGAGAATATTTTCTTTCATTTTCATTACTCATAAGACAATCATAGATCGGGAGGGAAATGCACAACTTTACCAAACCAGATATTACAATCATGTTCATTTCAGGGTGTTTTTGATAAATATATCATTAATTTCTCCAAAGAGAAAGAGTTTGTAAAATTATTTTCTCGTTTGTATAACTTAACATGGTTTTGAGATCAAGATTCCTACCTTAGTGAGTCATGCTTGGCTACAGCCACAAGGGATTCCTGTCTTATAACGATGGTACACTATTTTAAAGGAACAAAGGTAACTAAGCCATGCCTAAATTGGTGCAATACCAATTGAAGGCCTATTGATTTCAAGGATAAAGAGGTCGAATGGCGCACTTCTTATTAAATTTACTATGGAATATTCTAAATTCAATAGTTAGGAATCTTTGATGTTGATGGCTTAATTTTTCCAGACACACAAACATTGTGAACTACTATCAATGGATTAGATTTTGAAATATGGTAATTTCCATATATTTTTGTCATATCTCCCACATAAAAGAAAATTGAGTAACTGTTAGCCGATTATCTACAAAATTTCATCAGTTTCATTGAATAACAATGGCCTCTCACAACATCAACATTCACTCATGCATTTAGGTTAGGGACTTGTTTCTCTACAACCCACCTTGTTTCATATGAAGTAGTTCATATTTTGGAATGTCTTAAAGCACGAAAAATGTGACTCAACGATTTATAAAATATATATACCCAAGAGTAATTTTCCTAGGATAGTTTTAGTTGTATTCATTTTGATCTTGATAGAATTGAAACCTTGGAACAACTTGAATATACCAAGAAATCACTTAACCAATTTCTAAAAAGATAGCAAAGAAAACAAGGCAAATTATTGGTTAAATAGTGTATTCTCTCATGCACCATACAATAGTGTATTATTGGGCCAAATACCACAAGTTTTAACTTTAGCATGGAAATGAGGAGATTCACAGGTCATATTAAATATATTAATTGTTGCAGAATCTCAGCCTTGGATTTATTTCAAATTCATTAACCTAATGGCTAGGAAGATTACTTGTTATGGATTCAATGAATCCTTGAATGGAATTTTTGATTTCACTAAACAAAAATATAATGATTGTTCTCAAGGTAATTTTCAGCTTAGTATGGTAGATATGTTGGAATGTAATGTCCTAACAATTTGACTTGGTCAAATTGCATACAAAAATTTTAAAATAAAATAAATTTAATAATTATAATTATAATTAAATCAACTTAAATCCATCTTAAGTCTAGATCTACCAAGAGAAGAATCAAATATCTTGATATGCAAACCTCTTTTAGAGAGAAAATATATTTGACCTCTTTCAAAGCTCGATAAATCTGAAGTTAGAATGAATCTAAATTGGTATTAATGTAATGATTGAATTCAACAAATATGTCAAATATTGTAATGAAAATGACAACATGTCATTCAATTAGGGTTCTATGGATTTTGAAGAGAAATCTTCGACGATGCACTACAAGGAAAAGACCCTTTATCAGAGGTTTTTACAAAAATCACTATAAAAATAGCCCAAAAAATCCATTTGTAGCAGAACTCGATAGCGGAGCTGGGTGGGTGGATGTTTTTTAATGGTGTGTCTATAATGTGTTAATTCACTGATGGATTACTATAAATAAATGCTTTGGTGCTTGATAGCATATGGTGCACCATAGAAAAGTTATTTTGTATATAAAAAAAGAGTGGTGCACTAAGTAAACAAGGCACACCAACTCATATACTACTCGATAGCACAAGAAAAGGGTTAAATTTTAAAAAAAATGTTAGTCGTAAAATTTATTCTTCCCAGTCCAGTACTATACTCTCAAGATGGCCCAACGCTGAACCAATATATGAATGCTCTGGTGTTGGTGTCCGAGTATGAACAAATTATTCAATCCCGTTTCCTACGTTAATTCATCAATTCAGGGGCGTACACTTTTCAAGGTAACATGCAAGGTATATGAAGGAGCAAGGTTACAATCTTACATTGTCGAAGGGTTCATGACTAAGAAATTAAAGCATCAGTATAACAATAATGGAAATTAAATTGCAGAAAGAAAAGCATTCACAACAATCTATGGAAATCTGTAATAGAAATAAAGAAAATACAAGTAGTAAAACAATATACATAAAAAGGACACACGCACAACACTTGATTAGAAGAGTGAGCCAAACTCCCTGGTTAGGGTTGTGCTTAACTCACATATTGAGAAAAATATCAAAAGGCTAGAAATTTCGTTAACAAGAGTTCCATTGTTACAAGGCTCAATTCTTACATAAGCCAGCTCCCCTCTCTCTATGAATTGTTTATTTTAAATATACAAACATCCAAGGGAAAATTGCAACAAACTATTCTCAATATTCTAGATGAGATCTGAGAGATTTGTCCATCATGATTCAGCTGGAACAAGTCAAATTTGGTTATCACAATTAGGCAATTCTGGAAAACGGCCACAACATCAAATCTGCAAATATGTCCTTCGAAGAACCTTGATTTTCTCCCAATACAAACCGAATTTCTGAAAACTGCTCATTGGGAAATTGACTTTGTCCGGTCTAAACAAAACCCATGTCTCAGATTTTCCAAATTCGCTTTTGTTTGGCCAAAACATCCAATGAAAAATTGTCACTTCTTATACCAGCGAATTCCTAAGTTAGAATATCTAATTATCTGTTGAAGACCAAATATGCAATCTGGAAGAGAACTTGGAGGCTAAAACCATGAGTGAGGTTATAGTGAATGAATAAACCAAAATCATACATAATAATCATTAATTATTAAAAATAAATTAGATCAGATATTATTTATCCACAAGAGCATAAATGATTATGAAATGGAATTATATAAGAAATTATGGTAAATAATGTGATAAAAGAATAGTGGAAATAGATGAAATGAAAGTTAAAAAGTGGTAATAATAATGACAAATTAAGAGCCCAACATCCCCCAAACTGAATATGTTGCATGCCTACATGCAACCCAATGCCTCTATATAAAGTAGGGGAAATAATGGTTTGAAAAATATGAGTGAATAATGCCCAGAGGTTTATTTATTTATTTTTTTATGACATTCTCCTAAACGTTTAATAAATCAAACACTCATGTTATTTCACCTCAATTGTTACTTTCAACAAAATAACATGGAATGACATCTATGGATTAACATTTGTTGAAGCTAATGTAGGTTGAGCTTGTGTAAATGATGCGGAAGGTGGAATCCATGCAAGCTCAAATAAAGTAATCAAAAAGTGTAGCATGATTTCCTTCCCCCAAACTGTTTAGTTTCCCTGTCATCAAGATTTATATAGCACATCTCATGAGTATCCTTAATCAGTAATTCATCAAGATTCAAAATCAGAATTAGGCCTCTTCATCCTTTCTCAAATAGTAGTGTTGTTAAGCTATGGTTAAATAGAGATTGATTGGGTAAAGAAACTATCTTTAGTTAAACATATGAAACTTGTAGAATAAAGGATTGATAGATTAGATGATACAAAATGCCAAATATCAAATATCCTAAAAGTTTCATCCCTAACATGTAAAGTAAATATTTATAACTCAATAATAGATATAAATCATAACCACCATTATCTAAGAACTCATTAAATCTTACCACATGAACCATGAGTTCTAACAAACCTTATATATGCAATAGTGGCTTTATCGACAATTTGTTTTGAGAAAACAAGGTAACCAAGTAGATCATAGTATTGAATTAACTTCTATACCATAGGCATGACCACTGCTACCAGCAGGCGTCCATAGCCTTGATAGGGATGCCTTTTTAACCCATTGAGATGCCAGTGTTCCATCTATTAGAAATAAGTACATAGTTACAAAAGCATTTCAATTTACTTAGATGTCTACTGAAGATCATTGTTCCGGCTTGCTAACCAGTTAATAACAATGCCACTCACAGAAACTAGAAAAAGTGAACAAGTTAGTTCGTGATGAGACCTCTTGTCCTTCATTTTTATTACCGAAGGCCATTACCCCGGCTTGGTGACCAGTAGTGGTAATGTCACTCTATTAGGACCTATGATCATGGTAGGTCGGCTCGTGATGAGACCTCCTATCCTTCAGTTGACTATTTATCTATGGTTATTGTCAATCAACAAAAGATCACTTAATTGATGGAGTGGCAAGCCAGCTCCTTAAGAGCAAGGGATGGCATAAAATGTTTTGTAGTAACTATTTTCAACTCAGGTACTTTTGCTTCTCAAATACTAATAACCTTCAAATGACTATTGATAAATATATTTTTCTTTGTTAAGATTGGGGTTTGAAGAATAATTCATTAGATAGTGATGGAAATATTTAAGTACAATTTTGTGGTCATCATCATAAATTTTACAAGATCAGGGACTTGATAAATTAGGAAATTTGAAAGTTGCCATGATGAAATCATCTTTTCATAATTATTTCTTAAAAAATAAAATTATGTTTATATATAAACAAAGATAAATTTACTACCCAATCACTATGTCAAAGAGGACCTAGACAATTAAATGTATTTCCCCATTCACCAAGTTAATGTCATCATGCATGATTCAAGTTCTAATGTGTGGATAAACGGGGGTTATGGATTGTTATGGATTATGGTGGTAAAAATCGTGAGATGTATGAGTTGACATGAAATTTTAATAACAATGATGACATGACATCATTGATATTAAATATAATACATTTTCTATTAAATGCAACACCTCCCCCCAACCAAGATATGACCGTCCTTGGTCATAATTGAAACATCAAAAATAGGGACGTACCTAAAGACTTACCTTGGTGGCATATCAACATGTGTAGAGTAACAGCACTGGGTACCTAGAAAAAATTTCACCACAGAGTAGCAACACCGGAGGAGTAACATCATTGAAAGAGTAACAACACCAAAGGAATAAAAAACTAGGTACTTAGAAAAATTTCGGGAGTAATAACATTGGCAGAGTAATAACAACAACAAGGTAACAACACCAGTTGAGTAACAGCTCCGCCGGAGTAACAACACTGAGGGAGTAATAGCAGCAGCGGAGTAACAACATTGGCTGAGTAACAGCACTGGCGGAGTAACAGCACTGGCTAAGTAATAGCACAGGTAGAGTAACAGCACTGACTGAGTAACAGCATCGGCGGAGTAACAACAATAGCATAGTAACAGCACTGGCTGAGTAACAACATTGGCGGAGTAACAGCACTAGCAGAGTAGCAACAATGGCGGAGTAATAGCACTGGCTGAGTAACAGCACCGACGGAGTAACAACACTAGCAGAGTAACATCACTGACGGAATAACAACACAAACAGAGTAACAACATTGGCGGAGTAACAACATCAGTGGAGTAATAACAGTGATGGAGTAATAACACCGATGGAGTAACAACACTGACGAAGTAACAACAATGATAGAGTAACAATGCCGACAGAGTAACAACACCAGCGGAGTAACAACACTTGTGGAGTAACAGCACCAACAGAGTAACAACACTGATAGAGTAACAATAGTGATGTAGTAACAACAGTGGCATAGTAACAACAGTGGCAGAGTAACAACACCGGCAGAGTAACAACATTGATAGAGTAATAGCACTAGTGGAGTAACAACACTGGTGGAGTAATAGCACTGGTGGAGTAACATCACTGACGGAGTAATAACACTGGTGGAGTAATAGCACCGATGGAGTAATAGCACCAGCGGAGTAACAAAACTGACGGAGTAATAGTAACAACACTGGCAGAGTAACAACATTGGCAGAGTAACAACACCAATGGAGTAACAGCACTGGCGGAGTAACAACACCGACTGAGTAACAACATCTGACACTTAGAAAATTTTCGGGAGTAACAGCAGTGGCATAGTAATAGCACCCAATGGATATGAGGAAACCATATACTGATAAGACTGAGGAACAAATGGATAAATATGGAGCAACACCATGAAACTTGAGAACTTCCTTTTATTTTGATGAAGGAAAAAAATTTGTGACTTTGAACACATGAAAAGAAAACATAAGAGGAATGAGAAAAGAAATAACAATTTTATTGAAAAGAAATAAATAAATAAATAACTTAAGTTGCAATGGCTATGATTTTGATTGCAACAACGTTGTTTCCTAAGGGAATATCAATCTATTTCTAGAAACAACAATCTATCAAAGGTAAATGAATGGAAAAATGTTTTGGTGAAAATGACTTGGATCTTCAAATGAAAATCAATTCTCCATTTCTCCTATTATGAATCCATTCGGTAATGAAAAGTATTCATGTTGTTGGTGAGAAATAACAAGAATAATTTGTAACAAACTCTTATGATCCATTTCCATGGCACCTCGAAAGAATCAAAATGATATGATATTAGATTTCTTCATGGATGGTGGGATGAAAATCTGTTACTTCATTATCATTTCCTTCAATAATCATTTGTTCAAAAACAAATTGACCTCCTTTATTCTCCTCAGACTTGCAAAAAAATGAGCGTTTACCTGTAATAAAACACGTAATCATGGGAGAAGAGAGGTGATCGGGCTCTCTAAATCCAATAAATATGAAAAAGTTAACAAGTAGTTACTCTGTAAAACAAATCCATGGAAAACAAATAATAGAGTAGAGTTAATTTATTACCTGCGGGACAGCGGTGGCCAACCATACTGACCAACAATATTTTATTCATAGCTTCTTTATTTTTCATCCGATTTGCATGATTCCAAAACCAAATGAAATTGAATTAGTAGGGATATCTCCAATTGAAACATATTTTAAAAACTCCATGATATGATATGTCAAGTTTACTTAGAAAAACCTGCATAACAGAGTCATTTTCGATTTCCCAACTTAGACCAACAATTGATATTTTAAGCATAAAATTTTCATTTGATGAGAGATTGAACCAATTCAAATTGGAGATTAAAGTATATTCATGTAAATATATCCAATAGAAAAATGTTTTGAAATCATGAAGACTTGATGAGTCAAATGTGCGAAGGAACAATAAGAAAAACAGAGTTTTAAAGGTTATGATTTATAATGGATAGTCAGTATTTTGGTCATAACTTTTTCATACGATATCAAAATAAGGTGATTCAAATTTCATTATAAACTATATTAATATGGTGATATACCATAGAAAATGGTTTCAAAAATCTAGTCATTTATGCCTCCAAAAATGGACTATCCCAACTCTGCTCCTGAGATTCCTACTCGACATACTTTCAATGTTTTGGTCATAACGTTTTCATTTCAAATCCAAATTGAGTAATTCAAATTGGATTAGAAAGTAGAAATAAATTGCTACTTAGGATAGAAATAGGGTTTTAAAATATTCCCATTTTTTCCCTCAAAACATGATTGTACCGACTATGATTTCAGTGGTTTTATCAAGCCCACACGCCATAAGATATGATAATCAAGCAATTTTTTTTTGAAATGATGATGAGTGTTAGTAGAGATATGATTTTAAATATAATATATCTACATACACAAATAAATTCAAATATTTCCCATTGCTATTGATATACTCAGCAAGTTGCACCAAACACAACTCTTTGTACATATAAAGAAATTTATTTATATACTTATTTATTTTATTTTCTACACTAACCTATTCTACCTTGAAAAATAAAGCATACTTACGTATAAGAGTACTTCCAATGGAGCCATTTTAGAAATAAGGCCTCAAGTATATACACACTCGAATTTAAGAAATGTCTGTCAATAAATAGTAGGGTATGAGAGACCAACTTCCCTTGAAAATATGGTGTCAAAAATTGTTAAGTATGGAATGACACTGCAAACAACTGATGGAGTGAAACCAATCTGCAATATATCCTTTACTTTCTTGATTTACCATATTTGTCATATCATGATGTTCTTGAGTTTCTAAAACAACTTGTTGACACAGACTAGAAGAAACCTCCTTTTCTTCCATAACTTTTACAATTTTTGGATTTGGAACATTTCCAATCTCGATATAAGTTTTCTGCAATTGTGTATGTGAGATAGATTGGGTGGTAAAGGTAGGTAAATTTTGCAATTCAACACTGTAAGCATGTTGTACTGGTTTATTATGGTGAGGTTATGGAATGAGTTGAGAATGATATTGTGTAGGGCATGGACGATTTTGATGATGTAGTTGATTGGGATGTGTGGATGATTTTGATACGCAAGCAAGGTGTTATTGGAAAGATGGAAAAGAATATGGATGATATTTTTGTGCTACAATATGAGGGAGAGTAGTCATGTAATCATAGGATGAACCATGCTAAAATTGTAGACAAGATTGATGGTGGTTATATTGAGATTGGCATGGCTGCCCTAAAACATGGGTATTCCATAATAGATTATGCAAGTAAGATAATGGAGAGGAAGTTTTTTGAAACATACATGTAGGCCAAGGTTTCAATGGTTGTGAAATTTTTGAAGCTTCTCCATCTCTTGGAAATATTGTTTTCATCCCAGGTAAGAAAGAGAAACTATCCATGGGATGATCCTTTTGGCATTGAGGAAAATCACTTCTTCAAATTCTGCTTGAATTTTCTTAACCTGCAAAACATGCAACTGTGAATTTAGAGAGCTAATAAAATCAACTTTAAAATGTTCAAATATATCACTCATTTCATCCCTTATATCTTCTGTTCTTGTAGCAGATTTGGAAAGGAAAGAAGAAAATTCTCTAGAATTCTTACCAGCCTTGGATATTCCTCTTGAATACCTTATGCATAAATCACAAACATTATCATATGATAGTTGAAAAGTGTCACATTTTCCTATCAAATTTAAGATTTCTAAAATTTCATCTTCGATTCCTTTAAGAATGACTATTTTTAATATGTCTTTTCCAAATTCTTATGCTTTGATTTTTGAAGGTTGTATTTAAATCGCTCCAAATAATCCTCCAAGCTTTCATCTTCCCCTTGTATCATACTAAAAATATCTTCATTGGCCTTGGAACAGTCTTGGTACTTCTCCAAGAATACATTCTTCATGTCCTCCCATGTTTTGATGCAGTTCCCACCAAGGCTCATGAACCATCAGAGAGCCGCTCCTTTTAGAGTAAGAAGAAACACTTTCAACCTTTGATCATTAGTACAATAATCATATCCTCTACAAAGTACTTCAAACTCAAATAAGAATGTATCTAGGTCCTCATTATCCAAACCATGAAAATTTGTTAGAGAAGATAGCGGAATTATTTGCATTTGTGTCACTCCTCTTAGATCGTTGATAGGGAATTCAAAAGTAACAATGTGATCCATTTCTTACCATACTAGAAGATGTTCTTTATGTGCTACTTTGAGGTTCCTCCTTCAGATATTCTTGTCAATTTGGTAGTGGAATGGGTGGTGCTTACATCACCACTTTGAGTGAAATGATAAGATCTCTTCAAATTTCTACCTTTTTCTTCCTATTCATTCAAAAAACAATTTGAAAGGAAATATAAAGCTCAAGACCTAGAGCAGGGTGTCAAAGGACCATTCCCTCCCTAGGATGAGAGATTAGTTTTTCCAAAATCAAAACAAACAAAAATGCAGGAAAAATAACTATGCTCAGGACCTGGAGCAGGGTGTCAAAGGACGATTCCCTCCCCAGGACGAGAGATTGACCCTTTGGTCGATACAGATTGTGTCTTGCACCTTGTTAGCCTTCCTCGACAATGGCGCCAAAATGTTGGTGTCTGAGTATGAACAAATTATTCAATCCCATTTCCTACATTAATTCATCAATCTCGGTGCGTACACTTTTCAAGGTAACAAGCAAGGTATATGCAGGAGCAAGGTTACAATCTTACATTGACCAAGGGTTCGTGACTAAGAAATTAAAGCATCGTGTAACAATAATGGAAATTAAATTGCAGAGAGAAAAGCATTCACAACAATCTATGGAAATCTGTAATAGAAATAAATAAAATACAAGAAGTAAAACAATATGCATAAAAATGACACACGCACAACACCTAATCAGAAGAGTGGGCCCAAATCCCTGGTCAGGGTTGTGCTTAACTCACATATTGAGAAAAATATCAAAAGGCTGAAAATTTCATTAACAAGAGTTCCATTGTTACAAGGCTCAATTCTTATATCAGCTAGCTCCCCTCTCTCTGAATTGTGTCTTTTAAATATACAAACATCCAAAGGAAACTTGCAAAATACTGATCTTAATATTCTAGATGAGATCTGAGAGATCTGTCCATCATGATTTAACTGGAACAAGTCGAATTTGGTTATCACAATTAGGCAATTCTGGAAACGACCGTAACAACAAATCTGCAAATGTGTCCTTCGAAGAACTTTGATTTTCTCCCAATATAAACCGAAATTTCTGAAAACTGGTCATTGGGAAACTATTTGGTCTATTTTGAACAAAACCCATGCCTTGGATTTTCTAGATTGACTTTCATTTGCCCAAAACATCCAACGCAAAACTGTCACTTCTTATGCCTTCGAATCCTGAGTTGGAATATTTAATTATCTGTTGAAGATCAAATTTGCAATTTGGAAGAGATCTTGGAGGCTAAAATCATGAGTGAGGTTATAACGAATGAATAAACCAAAATCATGCATAAAAATAATTAAGTATTAACAATAAATGAGATAAAATATTATTTATCCACAAGAGCATAAATGATTATGAAATGGAATTATATAATAAATTATGGTAAATAATGTGATAAAAGAATAGTGGAAGTAGATGAAATGAATGTTAAGAAGTGGTAATAATAATGACAAATTAAGAGCCCAACACCTGGTGCATAGACAATGTGGTGCACAGTTGTGGGGTTTTTTAGTTTAAAAATAGTGGTGTGGATATTATATTATACACACTAGTATTGTTAATTGAACTGAAGCGCTTGGTGTTGAAAAGAGAATGGTTCACCATTCCAAGGTTATTTTTTATACAAATAAAAAAATGGTGCACTACATTTATAATGTGAACTAGTGTGTACAATCTATTTTCATGGAGCGCCAGTGGTATCCCTATTTACGAAAACCCCAATGCGTAAAAACCATGCTGCATATGGAAGAACATTTAATTTACAAACGCTGGTGTGTTTCGCATAATATAAGCATTAGTGCATTTAATAGAATTGTGTGATCGGTAACAAACATTAGTGCACCGTGGGAGGGTTATTCTTAATTTATAATTTATATGGGTTAAAAAATTCATAATTTATACCTTATGGATGTTATATGTATGCATTGTTAAAATAATTCCTTATCATGTGGCCTTATCGCTTATTATTACCAAACTTTTTGTATCATACAATTTTGTCAGCGTTGCACTAAACATTGATTGAAAACTATTTATGTAAAATACTCAAAACCTCAAAATGACTGATTGCACTATTTTCTAAAATTTCAAATCACTCTATATTTTATGGTATGACATGCAAATGGTTAATCAATTTGGAATCCTGGAATATTATTGTGAGACTAGAAATGGTGTCCTTGAAATTTGAAACAGTTATTGAATTTTGGCATGATCGTATTCAACTTGTAGTGGAATCTTATTATGAGGCCAACATCCATGTCCTCCAAATTTGAAAAATATGTTGAATCACGTACTCTAACTATTTGATGATTTTTTCAATGAATTTTGTTTTAAATTCGTAAGGAAATTGTCTAAATTGTAATTGGGTATAATTTGTGTGTTTTTGAAGGTGCTAAATATTTTTTATAAATTAAAAAAAAAATAGAAATAAAATAACTTAATTGGGTTGATATACATATCTAGATAATATACGATATACTATTTGATAGAATTGGACGAGGTTGAAATTTAAATAAATGTTGGTCATAAAATTCATTTTCACCATTTAGGTGCTATACTCACATAAAGAATTGATGCTTTCCCATTTTATGAATGATTTGGTGTGTAAAAACATAGTGCAACGGGGGAAAGTTTTAAATTTAAAAAATAATTGTGCACTACTCATATAATAAGCACTAGTGCGATAAAAAGAACTGTACATCCTGATGCTTAATAGATAATGGCACACCATTTGAGGTTTATTCTTTTAAAATAAAAAATAACGATCTACTGAGTAACTCTGGAGAGTTGATGTGTATACTACTTGTTAGGGTCCTAGGGTCTAGGGATCAAAATCTCTTTGCCTTTTTTTTATTCATTTTGGAGGATTTGCATATCAGTTTAACATATGAATCACTATTGTCATAGTCTAAAGGATCATTATCTAAGGTCACTGTAAGTTTTTCAGGTCATAGAGGGTCCTTAAATACAAAATCAAATTTGAGAGATCCTAAGTCCATGAGAGGGTCATAAGGTCATTTTTCATGTAGAGTTATTGAGGGTTCATGGGGGTCATTTCATGGGGTTTCCATTTATCACAAGTTAAAACCATAGCAATCAAAGTTCCATTTTTTAATGTTCTATGGGTCTGTTAGTGGTGTCCATCATATCCCCATGTCACCATTCACATTTCACCTTTCATAAATTCATAACTCACCTTTATATACTTATTCCATGCACCATTTACCATCATATACACTCACACCCCTCAAATCATCTCTCATCATCATTTCCATTACATCCCCCTAAACTCATAACTCATCATCATCGACCATAATTCATAATTCATGATTATCATAACTGATTTACCAAAGTTTACTTTCACAAGAAAAACAAGACATATGGAGCACAAAATTTGATTATTTATTTATTTTTATGTTGCTCTCATTCTCTCTCCAATCCATATTTTGCGCTCTGAGAATGTTCGATAGGTCGCATAACATAAGGCTAAAAGTAGCTTGGTAGAGGTTCAAAGGTAGGATTTTCAAGTAGGAGAAGGTTCTTGTGCAACTGCTACGCAAATTCTAAATCACATAGTTGTTGCGCAACCACTGCGTAACCAATTCAATATCCCTGCAGAGGTCAATGCTAGTCTCCCACTACTTTTGATCAAGCTATCCTATTGCTTGAGGTAGGAAACATATTCTTCGACCATTGTTTTCCTTAGAAAATCAACTAGACATTTATTAGTCAATATTGTGTGTGTTTTCTGCATAATCATTGCACAAATCCTTGCGTGTTTATTGGTCTATGTTCAAGATGTTTGAAATGTATAGGGTTTGTGTGTCAATTTGTATGCATTGATGTGTATTTATGCATAACCCATCAATCAAATTTCATGTTAATTGGCATAATTTCCTTCACATACGCCCAATTTTATGATATAGCATGTAAACAGGTTTTCTCGGTATAAGAATTTTCGCAAGACCCAAAGTCATTTAACTCTTGTGAAAACCCTATCATATGGCTCTGTTCATCACGTTGTCACCTCATTTAATCGCATTGTCACCCTTTTCATTTTTCATTGCACTGTCAGTTAACCGTTTCTCCATACATTTGGTGTATGCCATGAAAAAAGAGTTGAAAGAGTGTGTTGTAGTTTTTAAAACTAGATGGAAAGCTTAGAGAGCAAAAGAAAAGCAAAGGGAGAAGAGGTAGTTTGTGTTGAGCCCAGAAGTTTAAATATGGTGAATGTTGACCTTGTAATTAGAGTGGCATTCGAATAGACAAGATGCATAGCCTTCCGCGAGAAAATTCAAACACATGGCCACCACTTCCATCTTTCTAATATGTTTGCCCTAAATTTTAAAGGTGACAAGGTAAAAAATGGAGATTTAGAATTTACTATGTCTGAAGAAACTATTTCTGAAGCCACAGAAATCCCCTTACATGGTGAAATCTAGTTCAAGGGCAAGGAGTTGGATGCCTCATATCGAACCACTACAGCCAATTGTTGAAGGTAATACAAAGGTATTTTACATGTGAACGCCACTTCAGGAAGGTGTACAAGTATCAAATTAGGCTGCTTATGAATTTCACTAGAAAGAGGATCCTAAAATTACCTTATTACTTGTTCAAAATCTTGTGCAACATGGTAGAAAGAGTTCAATCTAAGGGAGAGAAAAACTTGCCTAATGTGTTCCATTTTTCACTAATCAAACTGTTAGTTTTGCATGAGTTAGATAAATAGAAAATTCCTTAGGATGGTTTCTTATCAACATCAGGATTGCTAGCTCATGAAAACATTTATCCTATTGAAGAAAATGAAGAAGTACCTAAAGCTGAAGATAGAGTGAAGGAATCAATGAGGGATAAGAGAACAACTAGTAAGGGGAAAGACAAGATACAAGTGGCTGATGAAGAAACACAATTTCTTCACAGACCGAGGGCTATATTTTCTACCAAAAAGTTGACTGAGAAGCCAACTTCTCAAAATACCATTGGTCTCCCAGAGGATATGCCAGAACAGGGTGCAAGGGGTGAGAAAGATGTTCGAATAGAAGACAAAGACCTTGAAATTACAAAGTTGCAGGACAACCTTGCTAAATCTCATCTTAAAATTTCCTATTTGGAGAAGGAGAACTAAGAGCTCTGGCACACAAAAGAAGAAGCAACCCAGCATAAGGAAAGTGAGTTTTCGATAATCCCTCCTAGGCCTACAATCCAAGATAAAGGAAAACAGCTGATTGTTGTAGAGGATGTAAGAGAACCTAGTGTGCAACTAAGGAAGTCGATGACAAGCTCAACAACCAAAGGGAAAGATAAGATGAAAGAGACCCTTCGATCAAAAGAGAATCCTGAATTTCATGAATTGAAGTAGTATCAAAGGATATTTTAGGATATTGAGGTCTACCAATGGCAAGTTAATCAGATAGAAAAAAAAATCAAATTTACAAGAGGGCCATCAATGATACTATCTCGAAAGCTAATGTTCGGGTTGAAAAATCTCTTGACATAGTTGATAAAGCCAAAGTAGTCTTAAAATTGAATTTTTCCATACATACATAGATAAATATATATTAAAAAAGAAATATAATTATGAGGAGGAGATTAAGTTTGATGAAACAACAAATGGCAAGGGCTAAGAGATAACTCAAGAAAATCAAGCAATCATAGTTACCTAGCAATCTACCCACAGTAGCACAACCATCTAAAGAAGTCAAAACAATATCCAACAAAGAAACAAAACTATCATATAGAAATAAGAGGAGGAGATGGCTTTGGCATGTTAGCTAAGGTAGCTTTATTAATTTTTGAAATTAGATGTTGTTGTAAGTTAAAATTCTGTGTAGACAAGGGCTCATTTTGCAATCACAAGAGGTCATTTTTTTATGAAACTGTTAATTTTTTGGAAGTTTTGATGCATTATGGGAGTTATAAGGTGCATGTGATGGATTTATAGACATTAAAATGTTTTTGGAGCGAGAAATAAAAAAAAAAAAAAATAGAATTTGAATTATGTTGCACAACTACTGCACAAGTGGTGACTAGGCATTTCGGGGGTCTACACGCATGAAAGGAGGCATCCAATGGGTCCTACACTAACACAACACTATCTACATGGTGCCCATCAAATCAGTTTCATCTAGTACGGCTTGTAACCATACTGAGATGGAAGTCTACTGCACATTCACTGCGCATCTGTTGCCCAACTTTTCGCTTAGGCCTCCTTTTGTTTTTGGTTATTTTTGGACCCTCTATAATTATGTTAGTGATCGGGATTGGTATGGATAGGTGGATAAGACTAAGTTTATGAACTTGATGTTGGTGAGTTTTTATCTAAGCTTTAAGATAAGATATTTCCAAATTAATTTTGTCTCAATCTTCTTAGCTGATAGGAGATACATTTTTTTTAGTCTTTTATTTTATTTTAATGCATGGAAACCTTCCTAATTGTATTTAAGAAGAACAAGAAATGACAAAATGTTTCGGTTGGGTTTTAACTATAAGAGACTAAGGATGTTTTTTATTGCATTATTTTTCCAAATGAATAGAAGAAGGTGATTGTTGTTTTAATAGGGATACCTATGTCATGCTTTACTGGTTTGTTTTCCTTCATGAATCACATATTTTGCTTTTAGATCTATTTATCAAATATAGATTAATATTGTACAAGTTCTTCCTGCTCAGCTGAAAGAAATTTATTTCAGAATTCATGTACTTGCTATGGTTTAGTTTTTAGCTAATTGTAAATGTGATTGTTTTTCCATGGAAAATATGCATTCATCTATGGCTTGATGTTCAATTTGTCATTTTTTATCCTACCCCATTTATCTTTCTGATACAACGAAATTTTGATAAATCACTAGTAATTTTTCCTATCTCGCCCCTATCAAAAACTGCATTATGTCCTTTATTCACATGAATCTATAACTTTAACCCAATATATCCCTCAATCTCAAAACCCAATTTCAAAAAATTAAACCAAAAATCAATTTATGATAATTCATAGCTAGCTTAAAACCAATATCTATTAGTCCCCTAGGTGATTAATAGCACGAGATAGGGAGAGAGCCATCTCCAAGGCTAGGCAGACTGGACCTTGGTTTACAAGAGGTTTTTGCTTACCCCTGTGATCCTCTTTTCAACCTAGAGTTAGTTACAAGGTGTTAACATTCTGGCATCGTTTCTGGGGATGGAAAGTCAAATATTCCCTAGGGTGATAGGTTGCTAGACATCAATAGGCTGAACAATCACCTTGACAAGTATTGTTGACAACAATTGAAATTTAGTTATGTGAGGAAATATGGCTTCAAAGACATATACCAAAAAAAAATCCTCACCCAAACCATCCTAAAGTTGTATAAAGCCCTGAAATGTTGCTTAAAAGAAAGAGAGCACCTGAAGAAGGTAAAGGGAGTAATATTCCCCTCGGAAGGTTCTACTCTCTGCCTGAAATGCTGAGTACAGTTGAGGACAATAAATTCCACTTATCTTTTGAATACCCTCTGTCTAGAACTCAGTATGAATCTTATATTTCTGAAACTGTCGTGGAAGAATCAATATTGAGTCCTTATATCCCACCTCTAAAGATTGAATTTGGCAGGAATATATTGCAGTAGTTTAAAAAGCTTAAGGGTTTAGTCAATAAAGTGCAGTAGACTACTGAAAAGGAAATCCTTTTCCAGCAAACAATCCCTCTTTCATCTGTAGCTTCTACTTCATTTGCTTCCTCTTCATTCACAGTTTCTTTAATTCCACCTCTCATCTCAAATACCATAACATATACTCTTTATGCATCACCTACTATAACTACTACTCAAAAAACTATTTTTATGCCCCCTCTTCCATCCATATCAAGTGCCACCACAGAAAGCTCATTATCTTCTCAGTCATCAATGATGGCAGCTAGGTATGCCCCTTTGTCTTTACCTGCTTAGTTACATGAATTTCCTAAGAATTATGGTTAGAGACTCCCTCAATATGATGGCACTGGTGAAACTATTTTCTGACAACACATAGGTAAAGTCAATGATTTTGTGGATCTTGAAGAGGTCAATCACGAGGATGTGAATATAAGGTTTTTTGCACAGAGTTTATCCAAGGAGGTGAAAAAATGGTTTAGAAGTGTTAGAGCTTGAAATTCTGTCACTTACCAAGAACTTGAAGATGCCTTCATTGCAAGATGGGGTGAGAAAAAAACCCTTTGGAGATCCTTGATGAGTATGAGAGTTTAAAAATACAGCTTGGTGAGATAGTCTAAGAATTTTCAACAAGGTATATAACTCCATTCCAACATATATAAATCCCCCTCCCAAATTAGCCTTACTCCACCACCGCTATGGTTTTGATCTAGAGATGGCATACCAACATAAAGAAAGGAACCTTGCAGCACTTGAAGACATGTAGAGAAATGTAGTTAGTGTGGAAGCAAACCTTTTGGTAAAGAAGTCTAAGATGAAGTCAGAGGGAAAGTAACCATTACATAAGAGCCTTCCACCTCATTTGATGAAAAACTGGATAAATTAGTAAAGACCATGGAGAAAATGATGGAAAAGATAACACTGTCAGATGGAGTTGTTGCTAGAGAACCTCAAGCAAATCCAAAGATTCAGAATCCAAAATTTAGGAGGTAGCCACAAATCTAGATTAAGCAAAGGGAAAAAAAACATCCAAAACAACATCAACAGTAGGTGAGACCTCCTTTCTAGTAGAACTAGGCACAAGATCAAGATGAGGAAGATGAAAAAGCACCTAAAGACCAAATCCACTTTTTCGGTGATAGACAACAAATTGTTTATTTGACTAAAGAAGACAAAGAGTAGTTTGAAAAACTTTTGATAAAAGAAGAATAAATGTTGTTTACTTAGTCTCAATATGATATCATGATGGTTGAAGCTGAAGAGTATAGAAAGGGTTACCAAAATGCCATCATGTAGGTCGAAAGGAAATACATTTTAAGAAGTAAAAATGTTGGGAACAGTTGTGCAAAGAAAGATGTAGCAACCAACACTCAAAAGAAGGATGTATCAAGTAGTAGTAGTTAGAAAAAGGATGCACCATTAAACATCATTCTAAGGAAGGTTGACTCTACTAGAGACAACGTAGACAAGTAAGATCTAGATCCTAAGGATACAGATAAAATGAAGAATCCTTTCAATTTTGAAACTGAGCTTGCTAAAATCAAGATTTTAATTCCTCTAGCTGAGCTGCTAAAGAATGATCAGTATAGGGTTCAGATTCTAAAGGCATTGAAGATTGAGAAGACTTATGATACTGTTAATGTAACTGATGATCATCCCACCATCATATTTGGACCAAAGATTTCCAACAAGGGCCAGGATGGTGAAGTTCCACCTTTCTATTTGATCCTCAATGTACATGATCATATCCTTCATAATTAAATGATGGATTCAAAGGATTCCCATAACTTGATGCCGAAAGTAATCATGGAAAGGCTTGGACTTGATATCAGTAGGCCATATAAAGATTTCTATTCTTTTGATTCTAGCAAAGTGAAGTGTTTGGGACTAATAAAAGACTTAGAGATTTCCCTAACTCAAATTCCTTCCAAGAGCATGATAATGGATATTTTAGTGGCATATAAACCTCCTAATTTAGGAATTATCCTATCTAGGTCATGGATAGAAAAATTACAAAGGTCAATGTAGATCGACATGTCATACATCATTGTTTCATATTTTGGTGGCCAAATTAGGACACTTTACTGGGAACCCTTGATGAAGTACATGATCAACAACAAGGAGAGGCCTACTAATCACCCTGTTTATGTATTACACTCTGATTTAGATTATTTCATCTTTTTCCACACTGGGTGTCCTGAAGAGGAGAAGACAAATTCAGTTTTTATATCAGATCTAAAGAATGGGGAAGATAAGAAACATGACAACAAGATAAATGATAAGAAGGTTGAAGAGTTGAAGGCCCAGGTGGATGAAGAAGAAGGCGGAAAATACCTTTGGAGTACGAATTTTTATGGTGCAATAAGTAAAGAAGGTGTTAGTGTAGGTGCATGGATAATCAACCTAGTAATTGGAAAGAGAAAGAAGTGTTCCTACAAGTTGGATTTTGATTGCACCAACAATGTAGTTGAGTATGAGGCACTCCTTTTGGGTTTGCAAGCCTTGAAGAAGTTATGGCAAAAAGGATAGAAGTTTATGGAGATTCATAATTAATTATCAAAAATATCAAATGTGAGTACCAAACAAAACATCCTCAAATTTTGGCCTACCATAATGTTGTCCTAGGTTGTCTGCAATATTTTCCTAAGTACAATTTGATCATTATTCCTAGGAGAAAAAATGTTGTTGTAGATTCTTTAGCTACATCTACATGTGATTTTGAAATCCCAATTCACCCAAATGAAAGGTACGAAATTGAAGTTAGGGATAGGCCTACTATTCCAAATAATGTAAAGTACTAGTAAGTTTTTGAAAATGATAGGTAGCTTGAAAGTTTTTTGTCGATGAGGGAAGAATTTGCTAAGATGCAGGTTCAAAATCACAAAAGATGGGAAGAAGGTGAAAAACAAAATTTTATAAATCAGATTAGAGAACACTTGGATAAACATGGGGTAGATTTGAAGGTGTTGCAGTTAAAATACAATGTCATTCCAAGAGGGTTGGTACCACTTGAAGAATTTTTTGATCAAAATGATGTGGCTCAAAGGCCAAAATTGATGCCTCCGGAAATAGGGGTAGATGAGTGTAACATAGGCACAAAGGACAAGCCCAAAATGGTTAAGCTTCCCAAACGTTTAAGCTTGGAAATGACACAGAAGGATTTAGATATTTTGAGAGAATCCGTTGATGTTTTTGTGTGGGGGTATGAAGATTTGAAGGTTTATGATAAGAGTATCATTTAGCATACAATTTCAATCAAAGAGGCCCAAAATCCATTAAAGAAAAAATTGTGGAGGAAAATTATTGTTTTGCTACCTTTGATAAAAAAGGAGGTAAGAAAGTTATTTGATGATGGAATTATAGTGCCTCTGAGATTTTCTAAGTGGTTGTCTAACACATTTCTAGTTAGAAAGAAGGCAGGAGAAATCATGTGTGTAGATTTTAGAAATTTGAACAAGGTATCTGTCAAGCATAATTACCACTTTCCCAAGATGGATCATATTCCTCAAAAGGTGGTAGGTTCAAGGAGGATGTCACTACTGGATGGTTTTTCGGGATACAACCAGCTCCTTTTTCATTTGGAGGATCAAGACAAGACTACATTTACCACACCATGGGGTACCTCCAAGTATGCCAAAATGCATTTTAGTTTTATGAATGCGGGAGCCAAAGTTTAAAGAGCTATGGATATATATTTTGTGGATGAGAAAGAAATATTTTGGTCATATATCTTGATGACATAACTATGTATTCATAGTCTGATAAGGATCATTTGTAGCGCCTAAGGGTTGTGTTTGAAAAATGCAAAAAGTATGGCATCTCTCTAAATACTAAGAAATCTTTGTTTGGGTTGGAAGAAGGAAAGTTGTTAGGACATATAATTTTGAAAGATAGCATTCGAATAGATCCTAGCATAATCAAAGCAATTCATAAGATGGACATTCCAAGAAACAAGAAGGAAATTAATTCTTTATTGGGAGAATAAATATCTTAAGGAAGTTTATCCCCAACTTAGGAGAGATCTTAAGAGAAATTACAAACATGCTGAAAAAGAACAACGAGGTTAATTGGACCGAAGAAAAAATAAAATATTTCAACAAGGTAAAATATGCCTTGTCTCATGCTCCTATTGTTATTATCCCAAAAGACGCTCAAGATTTATTTTCTTTTTCATTTTCTTCAGAGCATATTATAGCAACTGTCCTAATGCAAAAGAAAAACAAAGGTACATAGCAGCCAATAGAATTCTTTAGTAGGAGTCTTAGAGATGTTGCCCTCAAATACAATATTATGGAAAAACAAAATTTTGATATGGTGAAAGCCTTAAAGGATTTCCAAATGTACATTCTACATTCATGTATCATTGCCTATGTGCCAAGTCTTGATGTGAAATAGATCCTCACTCAAAATGATCTGGAAGGTAGGAGAGGCAAGTGGATTGCTTCGATACTGGTATATGATGTGGAAGTTAAACACACCAAGTTAATTAAAGGGAAAGCACTCGTGAATATGATGTAAGAATTGAATCTGCATGCACTTGAGATTAATTTCTTGGCTTCTCTGCTGGAAGAGGATGATTCAAGGTCAATCCAATAGGCATTAAAAATATCTGGCTCTTCACCTTGATATGCAAACATTTTATATGTGTTGAAGCATTTGCAAGATCCTCTGGGTTTGAATAAGACTAAATATCAATTCCTTAAATTGAAAGTTGTCAGGTTTTGTGTTGTAGATCAATTCTTGTATTGGAAAGATCTCGTGGCAAGTTGTTGAACTGTTTTCTTGAAGATGAGGTGCATAAAACCATAGAGGACTTTCATAAAGGAGATTGTCGCAGACACTTGTTTTGGAATAAAAATGCTAACAAGAACTTAAGGGATGATTTTTACTAGCTAATGATGTTCGTTGATGTATATAAAAAAAAATTCCATTTGTCATGAATATCAGGTTTTTGAAGGAAGGAAGAAGCTGCTCCTACTTCCCATTAAACCTATTACGGTTGAGTTGCCCTTTCAGCAGTGGGGACTTCATTTCATAGGTGAAATCCACCCGACCTCATCTAGACGAGATAAGGGGATCATGATAGACATTGATTATATGAAGAAGTGGATTGAATCAGTCCCAACTAGGCAGGCTATAGATATGGTTATGATTCAATTTTTGGAAAACAATATCCTATCTAGATTTGGTTGCCCTCAGAAAATCATGACAAACAACACTTCTACTTTCAAATCAAAGAAGATGGTGTATTTCCTCCACAAGTATAACATTACCCTTGGATACTCAACAACCTAGTACCCCCAGGGTAATGGCTTGGCCGAGTCTTCCAACAAAAGTTCGTTCAACATAATAACAAAGTTGTTGCAAGAAAACAAAAGGAATTGGCATAAGAAGCTAGTGAATGCACTACGATCTAATTGGGTAAGCACCAAAAAATCAATAGGCATGTCCCCTTTCCAAATAGTTTATGGAACAAAGACTGTATTTACTTCTTCATTAGGCATTCTAGTGATGAATTTTCTATAGGAGGCTAAAGTGGAACCCAATGATGTACAAAGGAGAATCAATCAAATGAACAAATTGCATCAGACTAGGGAAGAAGTTTTTAGCAATACATAGGTGATACAAGACCGAAATAAAAATATTTATGAATAGGGGACTAAGGAAGATGATATTCAGATTGGAGACTTAGTGTTAAAATGGGATGATAGGAATGAAGAGAAAGGATATCATGGGAAGTTTGAAAAATTGTGGAAGGGGCCCTTCAAAATTTTTGCTTTCCATGTAAACAATGCCCACTTTCTCAAAGATCTAACAGATGAACTACTTGGAGGAGGGACTATCAATCATAGGCTGCTGAAACATTTTCTCACTAGAAATTAAACCGATCCAACACTGCGTTGTACATATCATTTTATTTTCAATACTACAAGTGTGGGTGCTTATCATTAGGAACTTGAAGCCCGAGGAGAAGGCCCTAAGGTTCTAGTGATCTGATGCCATATGTAAGGTAAAGGTAAAAGAAGTCATTTAGTTAAGTTGTAGTGTTTTTTCATTTGACTCCATTACCCAATGGTTAGGCTACTAGATTGCAATATTCTTGGCACCTCGCTAGGAGGTTTCCATCCCCATTGGAGCTAACGTTAAGGTCTTAGGGTTTAGGGAGAAAAATGTCTTTACCTTTTTTTATTCATCTTGGGGGATTTTCATATTAGTTTAGCCTATAAATCACTACTCTCATAGTCTAAAGGATCATTATCTAAGGTCACTGTAAGTTTTTCAGGTCATAGAAGGTCCTTAAATACAAAATCAAATTTGAAAGAGCCTAAGTCCATGAGATGGTCATGTTGTAGCAACTACAATCACCCTCCAAATTTTTTCCTTAGCTTCATTTTGGAGCCGCCCTACCAACCATACTTAGCAACATGTCTTTCACTATCCAAGTATAAATGATTCAATGTCTTACCAGCCTATGCTTGTCAACTTGCTTGTCTCCGACTCGTAGGCTAACATTCCAGGACTTAGTCATTTTCTGTTTGTGATGATCACCTAGGAAATTGCGTAATTCTATAGGGGAACCAACCTTCCCTCTAGAAACTGTGCAATCCATATGGGTTGTCTGTCGGGCTTTAGAAATGTGTAATCAAGCCAAGCATCCTTCCCTCTAAAATTTATGTAATGCAGCCCAAAATTGCGCTTTATCTCAAAAATTTCCCAATTCTGACTGACACCTAGGGCTTTAGCCCAAAAATTATGCAATACATGAGGGAAAACCAGACTTGCTTAGCCTAGAATCTGCACTAATGTCATTGCCGGGATTGAAGGCTATTGCATGTGCTCCCAAGTACATCGGTCCCCTCTAGGACTGCGCAATATTGATTTGCATGCATGGGATGCTTTTTCGGAAAAAAAGAAAGAAAAAAAGAAAAAAGAATCCCTTGATTTTGGATCCATTTTTAGCAGCTGAAGGTTGCATGCAAAAGCCATTTTAGAAACCTCCCGCCAAGTGTCATTTTTTCCTAGGTTTTTGGCATGTGCAACATATGCCTCAATCTTATCAACTTATTTATTTGATGCTTCAGAGATCATTCCTCACATCAATCTTGGAGCTTTGACATCCCACATTACATTTAGGAGAATTCGGGACATTTGACTTAGCTTTTTCTAGGTAAGTCTACTCTTCTTGTCTTTTGCTACTTTTCTGTTGGTTTTTGTATTTCAGGTTGTATGAGTGCAATTTTCTTGGTTTTTTTGAACACTTGTTATCATTTTAATGCATGTTAGCTTGTAGAAGCATTATTTCAATTTTTTCAATGCGTCTCATTGTTGTCGCATGCATGACACGTTTTTTGCATTGATAATTGCTATTGCGACAACTTGCTTCACACACATGCTTATTTTCCTATTTTTTGAATCCTGCACTCACTATTTGCATGCATGATCACTCATTGTTGTTTGCACTTAGACTCGCCATGAATTTCTACCTTTCATGTTTTCAGTTTCCCGTTGGCGGGTCTGGGCTGCCTTGGCCCGAACTTTGCCTTGCCTAGATGGCAATGCGCATTTCTGAGAGTGAAGGCACCACCTTCCTCCAAAAAATTGTGCAAATTTGGCCCAGCACTAGCCTCGAGGTTTCCTCTTCAAAATTCTGAGAGGTAGTGCCATGCTAGCCCTTGAAATTGCACAAATATAGTTTGGTGGTTTGCAGTCATGGCTGACTGAAACTGTGCACTGCAAAATTTCTGTCCTCAGCAGGGCAGACTGTACTATGCATTGCACAATTTCAATAGTCATTCAACCTCCTCACAGTCCGGACTATGGCTTGTGCAGTTTTCATAGTCAGTCTCCCAACCTCCTAGTTAAAATTGTGCAATCTTTCAAGTTAGTCACCCAGGTATGTTGCATGTGCATCCTTAAATTGATTTTGGCTTTCAACTGAGAGATTTATTTCCATGTCTGTTTCTCTCTCTCCAAGTATCGCAGGTGTTCTTCCATCTCTCAGTAGTATAAATACAATGGCCTCCAAAAGAGCAGGGTCAAAGGACATTGTTGAAAGTGAAACTGGAGATGCAATTGAGCAAGTGTCTATGAGCTTACCTATCTATTAAGACACTAAGTTGTTCATAGAAAAAGATATCAAGATGAAATGGCAGGACATAAACGATACATTCTCAGGCATATTTGAGGAAAATTTAGAAGACCGTAGGGTCCATGTCAGCATATACAAGTCTGGCTTATATTGTACTACATGTAGGTATCCTGCATTTCCATGTGCGGACATGATCCACTAGATTGTCTTGCATACTAATCCTGAGACAATGTCGTTGAGCAATGTTAGTGGAACAAAAATTTCAATCTTCAAGATGAAGGAATTTTAGGAGATGTATCACTTGCCACAACCACTAATCACAATGGAGAAACCCTTTAGCAGACTTAACAATAGTGAAAAATCAAGAGATATCTTGAAGACCTGGGTGAAAGAGTCAATCAAGTTCAGGAAAATGCCCATCCAAGTTCACAAGATGAAGATACTGTAGAAGGCATATCAGTTCTTGGTCATCTTTGCATGCCACTTATACAACCAAGAGGGCATAGAGAACTTCCTACAAGGTTGAGTGATCGCTTTGGATCAACTATTGAGTGAAGGAAGACCTTTCTACTAGTTAGACATGTTGGCTCTCAGGTTGAAGGAACAGGTAACAGAAGTCTGACATCTTCCCAAGGGTCAGACATCTTCTCGTTAGTAGTTCAAAGCAAAGAAAGTAAGGAAAGCAGGTAGGCAAGAGTAGGGCTTGGCTCAAGAGATTGAACATATGCTAGAGTAGATGGACATGGATATGGTTCAACCATAGTCAGGTTAGGATATTTAACTAATGCCTCAGGACCAAGAGGTCACCCCAACAGCTTCACCAAATCTAGAAGTAAAGAAATTCCCAAGCGATCAAGGAGACACAGAGACCCTTGAAGACAATCTAGAAGTGGAGACGCACAACATATCTTTTGATGAGTCACAACAAAAAGTTCTGTAGTCATACAAAGTTCCCACTTAGGATGTCCATATATCTCCTACACAGTTTGAAGAATGAGTGACCGTATCTGATGTGTGGAAGCATCTAACAACATTGGATGAAGCTACCAAAGAATATGCCAAAGACATGCGATCCCATCCATTGGCACACTCACTAAGGCAAAGTCAAAAAACCAAGTCTGACTGGAACTAGACATGTACTTTGATGAGTTGACATGCGTAGCCACCAACACAAACTTGGAGATCAGCATAAACATTATGCATCAGTATGTTGCTGGTCAACTTCCACTCCAAACTATTATGTGCATGTTATCAAATGAGTGGGACAAAGGTACCAAATAAGTGTACCCAGATGCAACATAGGCAAGAGTTCTATTTCAGAAGGATGTCACCATAGAGAACGTGGACACCATAATGGAATACCAAGCTTGACATCAGTTCGCCACCCTCGATCATTGCAAGGACGTCGAAGAGTTCGTTGTCACACAACTTTCTGAGTCTTAGTGATATCTTGCATGGCTTTCTCAAGCCTATTTTGTATCGCATGGGTACATGTGAAGATTACAATGTAACATGCTATAAAAGTGAAAGACCAAGTGTCGAGAGTAGAATTTAAGAGTCATGTAGTAGTTGAAGAGTCATGAGGGTAGGTGAAGAGTCACAAACGGGAATGTCAAGGATCACCCCACCATTTTCTATTTATAGAGTCTCATAACTCATTGTAGAGGCTTTTGGGAGTGAGGCTTCCCATAGGTGTATCTTAGAGAAAGCTTGGACTTTATTGTAACACTCCTTGGCTTCTCCACAGTGCAGAGCTAGTATATCTCTTTGGAGGAGCAGGCGGCAATGACTGTAATGTTTCACTATCAGGACTAGTGGTTGGTCATGATTGTATGTATGATTTGATCTTTCACTTTCTTAATATAACAGAGCCAATGTGTTTCATGCATATGTTGTTATTGTAGTTCAGCTATCCTGGTTACTCAAATGATACATGTAACTATTATTTACACATGTATGTATGGAATATTTTGTATATGTTTGTATGAATGTTAATGAAATCCATTGTTGGTATAACCATCACTTTGGATCATCAGTTATCCTGATTTCCAGCTTGTGATGCATTTCTTCTTGTGTCTTCTCTTTCAAGTTGTGTGCTATCTCAAGTTTCTAAGGGGTGCACTCATCCCCCATTCCGAGTGTTAGAGCCTTGCATGCATCTTCCTTGACATTCTGCAAAGGTCAAACCCTTGCTGCCGACAAGGACATACTGCGGTCAAGGCAATACCCTACTACCCCTCTTCTGGGACTCCTACACCAAATCGTCTGATATCTAGTTGGGACTTCTTACCGAGGAGATCCCTTGACATGTTGGCGGGCCCAACACTATCAAAATTTCTAGCACTAGGAGGGAAAAATGACAAGCTGAGCCCTCACTGTTTTGAATCTTCACACATCTATCATGGATATCATTAGATTTATCCCTCCATGATCTCTATCTAATGCACAACCCATTGACATCACGAGGGAGTTTTATGATCTCTTGTTAGAATCCACGTACAATGGTGAAGGCGAAGTGGCTTGGCTTGAGCACTTACATGACTTCCTTTCATTCTTGGAGGATGTAGATGGGTTCGATGAATTCAAGGTCAGCTTGCTTCTTCACACCCACTTCATGAATCCCTGGAATGATTGTGGTGCAACCTACCTCACGGTTGTGTGCACTCACTTATACAGTTCTATGATCTAATTGAATCTACTTTCCATCATTTTATTCCCAAACCTCTTGACAAAAAACTGCTAAAACAACGTAAGAATCCACATGAATCGCCTATGGATTTTTGGTAGTTCTTCTGTGTACTTCAGTTTGAAGCTCCAAAACACCAGACGAAATTCCAATATATTTGGGACATATTTGAATATTTCCTTCACAAATAATTCTATCCCAAAATGAAATTGAAGTTCAAACCCCTCTTAGAATACTTTGACGATGGAGCTGCATAATCATAGGAGGACATAGTCGTTGTCAGAATTGACTATCCACCTTCCCCTCATCAAAAAACTCCACCACCACATAATGATGTGGGAGAACATGCACACTCATATGTTCAACTGTCACATGTAGCCATGATCACTACTCTCAATTTCCATGCAGATTTGGTTGGGAAGCCCATGGGTTGTCACATTCCTTTGTTACCTCAACCTCTATCTTTGTGTTCTTTAGATATTTTAGATCGTACTATCTTTAGTTATTCCATTTTGGAATCTACAACTATTGTGAATGAGGATCAATGTACTGACAAGTCAGTGTTGCACAACTAACTTGTAGTGTCATTTATGATGAGTATGACTAGGAACTTGAACATCAAGCCATGGTGAAGGACGACCTCATTCTATTCATGCCTCCTCCACTTTTTCCTGACATCTTTGGTGATTCTGCTATATCTGATTTTCCTTGTGTAAATCCATCCATGGATGCATCCATTATTGATCATTTGCAGAACACACCTGATGTCATTCCATCATTCGACAACGAAGAGGATAAATTCTTCGTTGAAAATCCACTTGATTTTTCATCTGCCTTTTCCAGAAACCAAGAGGGTGAACATTCTTGCTTCTCATCTACCCCTCTGTTTGATTTATCTCATCATGAGGATGTCGGTGAAATCATTTATTTTTCTGATCGTAGTTTTCGTGATCCATTTACTCCCATATTTGATCATGATGTTGATTCTATCGGTATTGATCTTTCAGAACCACCAGTTTATGATGATCTATATGTTGATGAAGTCGAAACCTTGCAGCCTGTCAAGGCACTTCAGCCCGAGCTAATGGTTATATCAAGCCCTCACTGTCTTGAGGTTGGTTTCACTTCTGATCAGGAAATTGTTGAAAAACCCAAGGCTCCTCATCACTCATTTGTATGCATTGAAGATCAATCTAACACATAGATTTCGCTTCCTCCACTTGAACCACATGATCCAATTGTTCATGCACTGGAGGAATATTACACAGTAATCACACTTGTGCGATGCAAGTTGTCTATGTTTCTCACATTTTCTTGCATGTCACAGTCAATAGAATGCATATGATTAACATCTACACACAGTATATCACAACACCATGGTAGGTCCACAAAGTGCATGTCATGCGCTTTCACTTTTTCCTTTTCTGTGGACACATTTAAACTCAGAGTGTGTTTGTTTTCATTGTTATATATTTCATGTTTGTTGGTTCACCTTACTATTCTCTTCGTGAACCATGCCTTCACCAACATGGGTCAACCAATGCACCGGTGGTTGCATTGAAAATATCACTTCACATGATTAGACCCATGCACTGTTAGCTTAGGAGAAGGAATAGTGTTTTATTTTGTCTTGTTTACTTGCATGCATGTTTGCTTTCTTTCTTTGTTGTTTTTTTTCTTGCCTACTTGCTTTTCTTACTTTCTTTGCTTTCATATTTTCTTCTGCTCTTTGTTTTGTTTTTTTTGTTTAATTGTTTACGTCCGTAGGTTAGTTTTGGATTAAACCATGTGCGACTCTTGAAATAAGGCGGGTAAAGTACAAGAGGACTTGTATAGTTGTCAATACTTGGTTATCTATTGTCCTCTCTCTTTATGTAGATCTTGTTGCCTTCAATCAATGATACACCAATGGATAATATGTTCTGTTCAAAGTGAACCTTGATGAAAACACATTCCTTATGCACTAACTAGTACCACCTACTCTAATCGGTTGTTTTTGGGTAAAACCTTGTCAGCTCAGTAAAGTAGAGTAAGGCGAGGGGGAAAATATTAACAAGTATGTTAGAGGTATATACAAAATACCGCTCTGAAGGAACAACCTCTTCAGCTCTCAATAAGTCGGGATCCCTCTTCTGCCTCCGAAATAAATAAGTGCTTATGCACAATTCTTGAAAAATGAAAAATAAAAAAATTAAAATGTGAAAAAATTGAAAATGAATAAGGGGAAATAAGAGAAAGGCTTCCTATGCAAAGAGGTGATGCAAGTAACTCCATCGGGGTACTGATTAGGCTCACTGGCAATGGAACAATGCTTGTGTTACTTTGTGAATCTGTCGGGGTACTGTCCAGGTCTACTAGTAGTAGAGAAACACTAGAGATGAAACTTAGACACTGACTATCATATTGCTTGTGCACTAATATACCCCTCATCCACAATTGAAACAATTGTTTTGACTTGGCTTGGAATGTGTGCTGACCGACCAAGAGCATGACAGGTGTTACATATTTCAATCAAGCTAGTGTGGAAACTAAGATGATCTAAGAACTGAATAATACTTCTAGAGGAGTTAGAATTGATTTTCACGAAACAAGGTCCATTCAAAGAGTTGGAGTTCTACCAGTGTGTCGCCAAGTGTTGTAGCAGCTACAACCTCCCTCCAAAATTTTTCCTTAGCTTCATTTTGGAGCCTCCCTACCAACCATCCTTAGCAGCATGTCTTGCATTGTCCAAGTACAAATGATTTAGTTGAGCTTTAGTGGCTTACTAGCATGTTATTGTCAAATTGTTTGTCTCCCACCCATAGGTTAACACTCTGGGACTTAGTCATTTTCTAGTTGTGATTCTCACCTAAGAAATTGCGCAATTTTGGAGGGGAACTATCCTTCCCTCTAGAAATTATGTAATCCATTTGGGCTATCTTCTAGGCTCTAGAAATGCGTAATCGATCCAGGTATCATTCCCTCTAAAAGATGTGCCATGCAGCCCAACACTAGGTTTCATCTAAAAAATTGTGCAATTATGACTAACAACTAGGGCTTAAGTCCAGAAATTGCACAATGCATGAGGGACAATCAAACTTTCTCAGCCCAGAAATTGCGCAAATGTCATTCCCAAAATTGTAGGTTGTTGCATGTGCTCCCAGGTTGAACAGTCCCCTCTAGGATTGAGCAATCTTGATTTGCATGCATGGGCTACTTTTTCTGAAAAAAGAAAAAAGAATCGCTTGATTTTAGGAATCCATTTTCAGCAGCTAGAGGTTAAATGAAAAATTCGTTTTCAAAACCTCCCTCCAAGTGTCGCTCTTTCCTATATTTGTGGCATGCACGTCATAAGCCTCGATCTTATCAACTTATTTATTTAGCGCTTTAGAGATCATTCCTCACATGGATCTTGGAACCCTGACATCCCACATCACATCTAGGAGCATTCGACACATTCAACTCATATTTTTCGAGATAAGTCTTCTCTTCATGGATTTTTCTTCTTTTCTATTGCTTTTTGTATTTCAGCTTGTGTGAGTGTGGTTTGCTTGGCTTTCTTGAATGCTTCCTATCGTTTTAATGCATGTTAGCTTTTAGAAGCATTGTTTCAAGTTTTTCATTGCATCTCACTACTGTCACATGCATGACATTGTTTCTGCAATGATGATCATAGTTGCGGAGAATAGCTTCACAAACATGTGTGTTTCCCCATTTTTGGAATCCCGCACTCACTATTTGCACTAAGCTTCGCCATGCATTCAGGCCTTTCATGTTTTTAGTTGCCCGTTGGCGAGTTTGGGCTACCTTGGCTCAGACCTTGTCTTGCCCGGATGGAAATGCACATTTATGAGAGTGAAGGCTTAACATTCCTCCCATAAATTATGCAAAGATGGCCCAATAGTGGCCTCTAGGCTTGTTCTGCACAATTTTGAGAGAGAGTGCCCTGCTGGCCCCAGAAATTATGCAAACTAGTTTGCTAGTTTGCAGTCACTACTGAATGAAATTGCACATTGCAGAGTTTTAGTCCTTAGTAGGCTAGGATAGATTTTCCATTGCGTAGTTTTAGCAGTCAGTCAACCTACTGATAGTTAGGACAATGCCTTGCGCAATTTTGGCAGTCAGTCTCCCATCCTCCCATGAAAATTGTGTAATCTTTCCAATCACTCACCTGAGTATGTTGCATGTCAATCTTCAAGTTGGTTTTGGTTTTCAATTGACATACTGCTATCCATGTGTGTTTCGCAGTCTCCAGGTATCACAGGTGTTCGTTCATATATTAGCACTACAAGTACAATAACCTCCAAGAGAGAAGGTTCAAAGGACACCATTGAAAGTGCAACTGGAGATGCAGTTGAGCAAGTGTCTATGAGCTTACCTATATGTGAAGACATAAAGCTATTCATAGACAAAGATATCAAGATGAAATGGTAGGACATTAATGATACATTCTCAAGCACATTTGAGGAAAATATGGAAGACCGCATGGTTTATGTCAACATACACAAGTATGGCTTATACTGGATTGCATGTAGATATCCCACATGTCCATGTGTGGACATAATGCATTGGATTGTCTTGCATACTAACCGCGAGATAGTGGCATTGAGTAGTGTTAGTGGAACATAAATTTCTACCTTCAGGGCAAAGGAATTTTAGGAGATGTATCACTTGCCACAACCAGTGATCATGATGGAGAAACCCTTCACCAGACCCAACAAAAGTGCAAACTCAAGAGATATCTTGAAGAGCTAGGTGAAAGAGTCAGCCAAGTTCAGGAAAACACCTAGCTAGGTTTACCAGACGAAGATACTACAGAAGGAATATCAATTCTTGGTCATATTTTAATGTCCCTTATATGGGCAAGAGAGCATAAAGACCTTCCTACAAAGTTGGTTGATCATGTTGGATCAACTGGCGAGTGAAGGAATACCTTACAATTGGTCAGACATGTTGGATCTTAGGTTGAAGGAATAGGCAATAGAATCCCGACATCAGCTCACGGGTTAGCAAGCAAAGATATACATTTATGCTTACATACTAGATGTAGTCTGTGCTCATCAGGAGTTTCCAGGCTTGGGTTGCGCATGGACACCTTTGGAAACCTCTGTGCACACTTATTGCAAGTCGTTCTCTAAATGCAACTTCTGCGTAGTTACCATATAGTCATCAGACCACTTCGTCACCCCAGTGTACAAAATGATATTTGAGCAGGTACCATTTTGCATGTCGCAGGAAGCAATGGAGGCATTGATCGACATAACGGATTGGTATGCCTCACCCCTTGGCACCTTCATACGGATGTACATCACAAAGAAGGCTCCACATGTTTTATCGAAGTTTTCCATGGACACGCTTGTCATGCAAGAAGTGTCATATCCCATCTCGAAAGGGTTGTTAGTAAGACTACACATGAAGAATAAGGCACATTGGCCCACTCTTCCTTTGTGGATCAGGTTGTGTGAGAATCAGAATCTCAATCATGTTAAGGCCAAGACAGAGGAATTCAAGAGATTCACCTTTGGCACTAGATTTTTTATCCTCTATGACTCGCATTGCTTAGTGAAGGAATACTATGTGAGAGTGCAACATCCTTGGATCCACGAGGCATGTCATTGGCTTGAGGAAGACCCATGGAGATACTCCTATCACTTCTCTAGGCTTAATGAACCGATCAACATAGTTGTAGAGTGGTTAGAAAAGCAGAGCGAAGCAACATCTCAGAGAGCAGCATCATCCGCAACAACAGAGAGTAGAAAACCTGTGCCTGACAAAGGAAAGAGGAAGGTTGTTAACAACACAGAGGCAGAGAAAAGCTACAAGTTCAAAGAAGATCCACTTGTGTTGAAAGTAGCTTTGGAAACTGAGGGTAAGAGGTGACAGCGTGATAGGAGGATCGTCCAAAGGCAAGGAGAGAAACAAAGGATGGAGGATATAGAAAAGGAGTTGCAGGAGTTGAAGCATCAACTCAAGGAATAACAGGAGCTATAGAGAAGAGAGAAGGAAGCACAATAGGAACATGTATAGTAGGATGTGCAACATGCACAAATTGATGAAACTATGACCATATAGGTTATAGAATCATCCAAGTAGCTGGCACAAAGCAAACAAGGTGAGCAGTTGCTCGAGTAGGACTTGGCTCAAAAGATTGAACATATGCTATAGCAGATGGACACGGATATGGTTAAGCCAGAGCCAGATCAGGATATTGACCTCACGCCTCAGGTCCAAGAGGTCACCCCACTGGCTTCACCAGATCTAAAAGTAGAGCAAGTGCCAAGCAATAAAGGAGACACAAAGATCCTTGAAGACAATTCAGAAGCAAAGATTTACAACAGATCTTTCAATAAGTCACAACATAGAGTTGTGCAGTTGCACAAAGTGCCTACTTCAGATGTCCATGTATTTCTGACACAGTTTGAAGAACAAGTGATCGTATATGATGTGTGTAGGCATCCAGTAGAATTGGTCGATGCTACCAAAGAATATGACGAAGCCACCAGCTCGAGTGTTATATTCTAGATAGCGGAGAATGATCTAATGGTGGAGTTACAAGTAGCCAAGGAGGGAGGAGAACATGTTACAATGTCTGCCAGAGTAGAGTTGAAGAGAGTGATAACTATCCACTCTCGAGATAGTCATGCAGACATTGTATTCCATATTTGGCACCATGCATAAGTCAATTTTCCATCTAAAAAGTTGTCAACAACACTATGCTAGGAGAGCACACATCTTGTCAAAGATGCACATTGCTATTGATTGCATGCAACCATGGAAAATGAGGTACAAAGGAGCCCCATTTCACTTTCCAAATATGATGAATCCAAAGGCAGTAGAGTGGAAGGAACACATATGAATTCAGCTCCAGAACTATGAGGAACTCCTGTAGTTCATCACTGGATTGCAGGCTTCACATGCATAGGTGTTCATGAGCATGGATTTCATTATGTGCACACATATGATCCCATCTATTGGCACACTCACTGAGGCAAAGTCAAAGATCCAAGTCTGACTGGAGATGGACATGTACTTTGATGAGTTGATGCACATAGCCACTAGCACAGACTTGGAGATCAACGCAGACACTATGCATCAGTATGTTGCTGGTGCAACTGCACTAAAGACAATGATGTACATGTTATCATACGAGCTTGACATAGCTTGAAGAGTTGGTATTCCCACAACTTCCTGAGTCTTAGTGATATATTGCATGGCTTTCTCAAGCATATTTTTTCTCACATGGCTACATGTGTAGATTGTAATGTAACATGTTTTAAAAGTGAAAGACCAAGTGTCGATAGTAGAATGTAACATTCATGTAGTAGTTGAAGAGTCTACTGGAAATAATACTGAGAGGGGGGGTGAATCAGTATTATTAGATCAATAATTTAATTTTTGAAAATTGATTTGTATATGCTGCTTTAGCTCAGTGAACTAGCATGTATATGCAACTATACTTAATGGAACCAGTGTATATGCAAAGATATTTAGATTTACCCAAATTATCATGTATTGAAATTTAATCAGTATATCGAGAATTCATTAGACAATGTAGTAAAATAAGAATAACGCATCACACATAAGAAACACACAAGAACACCAAGATATAACGTGGAAACCCAATGTGGGTAAAAACCACCTGCTGTTGTCATCTCTGTCTTCTTTTAGTAATAAGAAAATTTTGTTTACAATTTTTGTACTAGTGCAGTCTTATACCAGTATGCAAGCTTTTACCTATAGAAGGCTACAACCTTCTCTCATTCTCCAGCTTCTACTAGAAGGGAGATACAACCCCCTAGCACTTGTACTAGCTGATATGTTTACTAGTCCATAGGTGCCGGCCTACATAAGGCTACAACCTTCTCTTTTCTACCAAGGACCATGTTTCATAAATTTTTAGACTAGATCCATCAACAACATCATTCAATCATCAAATATACCTGCATCAACCAATCTCCTTTTGAACCAACCACAACCAAATCAATCAATAACTTTAACAGCCCATCAATATGATCATTCAAAATGATGTCACCATAATACAGTAGCTAGAACCCAAGCTAGAAACTAGAACACTGCAATAGCAAACAGAAGCAACTAAAACATATTTTATAAGGTATATGCTACTTCCATGTGTCAAGCTTGTGTGCATACACGTTTTCCTCAAAGCGAAAAAACGTACTAATCTGCAAATCAAATTTATGATGTATATGCTGCTTTGATATGTAGAACCAGTGTGTATATGCTCCTTTTCTAAAGTGAACATACGTAAAAATCTATAAATGATGATTTAAACATTACAAATATTCCAGACTTTAGTCATACCCAGATCATCATATTTATAGACTACAACATGCGCCAGTCTCCTCTTAGGCCTTTCTCAATACCATGGACCAAAACCACTTAGGACCAATACCTTGGACCAAAAACCTGCGTATACCTCTCTTTCTTCATTCTTTGAAGACTGATATACCATTCTTTGTTGTTTAGTTGCTATATTGTGATCTTTCATCTAAGTGAGTTTCCTTCTGAACTGATTCCTTGAAGCAACCCTACATTTCATCACATCTATAAACACTACTATCATGCATTCTGTCACATATGGCATTTCTTATGTAGATTCATCTAGTTACCATATACAAGTGAGTTGTTTTGCTACAAGTGGGTTGCCATCAAGTACAACACATACATCCTAATGCGAACAATCTCCCCCTTTGGACTTGATGGCAACAACAACCATACCAAGTCACTATCCCCCTTTGACATCAAGGGCAAAGGACCATGCTCCCCTTGAGTGCATGCTGAATTCTCTGATATGCTGAAGTGTGCTGATTGAGCTCCCATGATCGAGTCCATGCTCCCCCGAGCATAAGAAAATTCTACAAAAATATGTTCTAAAAGAAGAACATGAATCTATACATACATCACAAATGACCTTCCTATCACCAATGACTCATACATACAACCATCTCCCAACCAAGTGGGGATATACCAAATTTGACTCATCCACCCAACCAAGTGGGGATATACCAAATTTGACTCATCCACCCAACCAAGTGGGGATATACCAAATTTGACTCATCCACCCAACCAAGTGGGGATATACCAATTGTTTATACATGACAAAACAAAAACATTACATCATTATATGAAATAGTGGGGTTACAAATTATGACGTTTACATTAAAATATGTACATAGCATATATAACATAGACCAAATATCTTAGACAAGACCATGATAGTCATCAATAACTATCATATGATCTGCACCTTTAGCAGCATATGTCAATCAACATTCATACCAACAACTTATATATGTCCATCATTAGTTCCCAAACTATCATAAACCATGTTCTCCCCTGAACCTCTTCCACCTATTCACTGTCAGATCTGATCACTGCATATGCCAGTAAGAGATATCAAAGCATCATCATCAATCAGATATACATCAAGTTATCAACAACTTTATGAGAACCAATATATTTCCACATGTTATCAGCAGAGTGAAACCATCATCAAACAGAGCAGATAATTGACAAAACCATAACAGACCCCTTTTTCCTGAGTCTGGTCCATTGCTTTCCTTCAAACCAACATATATGCAACTGTGCTCACAGAAACCCACATATGTACGCAACTATGCTTTATGAAACTCACGTATAACCACCTTTATTTGAAGAAAATAGGATTTACCAGCAGGATGATGCAACAACTACTCCTAGCCTTTGTCTGAGATATTCAAATGTCTCTCTGGGCAGTGGTTTAGTAAATATATCAGCAACCTATTCTTTAGAGGGAACATACTCTAGTTTGACCTTTTGTTCAAGCACTTTTTCACATAGAAAATGATATTTGATGGGTATGTGCTTGGTCTTTGAGTGCATGACTGGATTCTTTGAAACACTGATGGCACTTGTATTATCACATAAAATGGAGATGGGTGGAGTACATGTGATCTGAATCTCTTGCAAGGTTTGCATCATCCAAAGTAGTTGTGTGTAGCAAGATGCAACATCCACATATTCTACTTCAGATGTAGATAATGTAATTGAACTTTGTTTCTTGCTGAACCAAGACACTAGCCTGGAACCCATATAGAATGCACCACCACTAGTGCTTTTTCTGTCATTAACACTTCCTGCCCAAATTTAAGATTTGTATCTCTAGGATACCATAAACCAAAGTTCTGTGTTCCTTGAAGATATTTGAAAATCCTTTTGACTGCCTGAAGGTGTGTTTCCTTAGGATTTTCTTGGAATCTTCCAACTATTCCCACTGCATGCATGGTGTCCGATCGGGTACTTGATAGATAAAGCAAACTGCCAAACATGGATCTGTAAGTTGGTTGATGCACTTTTGCTGATCCATCATTTGAGCTAAGACTGCATCCTATTACCATTGGGGTACATACTGGTTTAGAATCCTCCATGTCGTACTTTTTCAGGATCTGTTTGAGATATTTAGTTTGTGAGAGAAAAATACCATCTTTATTTTATTGAACTTGTAGACCAAGAAAATAGATTAGCTCACCAAGCAAGGACATTTCAAATTCTTGTTGCATTACTAAGGCAAAATTCTGACTCATGGATTCTTCATTGCTACCAAAAATGATATCATCAACATACACAACAATTATTAGCAATTTATCAGTGTCCATATTTGTATATAGATTTCTATCTACTGACCCCTTTGGAAAACCCCGTTGGTGGAGATATTTGTCAAGACGGCAATACCATGCCCTTGGAGCTTGTTTTAGACCATAAAGATCTTTTTTTAGTTTGCATACAAGTTTTGCATCATTTCCAAGAATGAATCATTCTGGTTGTTCAATATAGACTTCTTCTTCTAAGTCTCCATTAAGAAAGGCATATTTTACATCCATTTGGTATACTTTGAATTTATGAAAAATAGAAAGAGCAAGAAACATTCTTATGGCTTCAAGTCTAGCAACAGGTGAAAAAGTTTCTTCAAAATATATACCTTCTTGTTGAGCATATCCTTTGCAAATGAGTCTAGCTTTGTTTCTGATAACTTCTCCATTTTCGTTCAACTTGTTATTGAATATCCATTTGGTTCTTATGATATTTTTATCATGAGGTATAGGAACTAATTCCCAAGTATTATTCTTTTCAATTTGCTCAAGTTCTTCATTCGTGGCCTTGACCCAACATTCATCTTTGCATGATTCATTTACATTTTGAGGTTTGGTGGAAGATAGTAATGCTAGATAGCTTGACGCTTCTGTAATAGTTCTTCTTATCTGCACACTTGCCCCTTTTTCCCCTAAAATTTGAATTTTTGGATGATTTTTCTAAACATACCTGGACAGAGTCTTTTCTTCTACCATTATCTCTTCTTCTCGTGCTTCATTGGTTTCTTGTTCAGAATCAGTTTGATTTGATGAGGGAAATTGATCCTCATCTTCTTCTTTGTCATAATCTTTGTTTTTTTATCTATTTTGGATTTTTGCATGTTTCATCAACCACAACATCAATACTTTCAATAATTTTCCCAAGTATTTTATTATAACATTTATATCCTTTACTTCGGGAAGAGTAGCCAAGAAGAAAACCTTCATTTTCTCTCAGTTCAAACTTACCAAGTTTTTCTTCAGCCCTTTTTATGTAACATTTGCTTCCAAAAACTTTGAAGTATTTTACAGTAGGAGTCTTACCATACCAAAGTTCATGTGGATTTTGAGTGCTGTTTACCTGAACATTTGCTTGGTTGAGAATAGTGACGACAATGAATGCAACTTCACCCCATAAGGTTGCAGGAGTTCCAGATTCATCTAGCATAGCACGAGCCATTTGTTGAACAGTTTTGTTCATCCTTTCTACCACTCCACTTTCTTGAGGAGTCCTTGCAGTGGAGAAATTCCTTTTTATTCCATGTTGTTCACAAAAGTCAAAGAATTCATCCGAGGTAAATTCCACTCCTCAATCAGATCTAAGGCATTTGATTTTGTGATATGATTCATTTTCAAAAAAAGCTTTGAAGGCTTTGAACTTTTCAAATGCTTCACCTTTATGCTTTAGAAGACCTATCCAACACATTTTGGAAAAATTATCAATGAATAATATAAAGTATTCTTCTCCACGAGGTGACCTTTTCCTTGATGGTCCACATAAATCAATATGAACAAGTTCAAGAGGCTTACTAGCTAACCCTTCCTTTTTGATGAAGTGAGACCTGGTTTGCTCATTGAATTGACATGATTTGCATATAGTATTTTTAGGAATTTTGATATTTGGAAGATCACGAACAACCTAGAATCTGCATTCTTTTCTTATTTGAGAAAAGCTTAGATGTCCCAATCCTCTGTGCCATAGCCAATTTTCATCATTTTTGCTTAGATAGCACTGTTGTTGTCCTCCCTTGAGTATGTATAGGTTGTTTGGTATTATTGTACCTTTGATCATGGTTTTTCTTGTATCAAGCCCACGAACAACACATCCATTTGATCGAAACACTAATTCATTTCCTTGATCACACATTTGACTCACACTCAACAGGTTATGCTTTAAGCCATCAACATACATAACATTCCGAGCTTTAACTTTTTATTTCAAGAAAACAAAGCCTTTACCTTTTATGACAACAAAAGTGTCATTTCCAAATGCGACACTCTTTTCTTTTTCTAAGGCATTATATGAGTGTAGTTTTTCTTTGTCACCTGTCATATGTTTTGAGCATCCACTATCGATGTACCACTGGTTTTCTTGTCCTTCTGCATACAAGGCTTTACCACATATTTTTGTTTGTGGTTATTTCTTTCTCCATATTTTGGGATTTAATGGAGTTTTCTCCTTTTGAGATATTTTTTGAAATTTACTCCTGCATTCAGATTCTTCATGCCCAAAGTTGTTACAAATTGAGCATTCTATTTCATTTTCAAGAAGAGAAAAGTTATTATAGGAACTTTTCTTGATCCCTGTCACATTCCTTTGATTTCGTGCTTCTCTAGTCATGATTGTTTTGTAAGCAACACATTGAGCAGCTTTGTGTCCAAAATTATGACATGAGAAACATTGACCATTAAAGACATTCTTGCGATTATCGAATTTACTGACATGGTGATTGTAGTTTCTATTGATATTCATGTTTGAAGCAAATTGAGTACGCTTTACTTGAGGTTGGTTGTGGCTTCTATTCATCCTTGAAGTAAATTGAGCTTGATTTACCCAGTGATCTACTTTATGCCTTTGCTGATGGTTGTCAAACTGTCCACTGCTCTTTGTTGCATCAAGATAGCTTTTAGTGGAGGTTGACGACTTCTGTGATTAAGATGTTTCTTTAGTATATCCAAGACCTGTCTTTATCAGAGGAGAACGCTGCACTTTGATAATTTCATTTAAGGTTTCTGATCCTTTAGCAAATCTAAGATTGAGAGCTTTTTTTTTCTCAATATCCTTTCTTAGACCCACAATTTCACATTCTAGTTTTTCATTGTGTTTTTCTCTTTCAGCAAGTTGGTATGTCAAGGTATCTATAATCATATTCTTTCCTTCTAAATAGATTTTGAGTTTAGAGATTTCTTCATAAAGGTCATTTTCATCTAAAGCATCCAAGAAATCATCATCTTCAAAAGCCATCAAAAGTCTATAGTCATTACTATTTTCATCTTCATCACTATTTGATAACCATCACTATCTTCATGAGTATAGTAGCTCTTTTACTTACACTTTTTTTTCTATTCCATTTTGCAGATTCCTTTCCTTTATCATTTTTATCTTTATGAGGACATTTGGCAGCATAATGACTGACTTTACCACAAGAAAAACATTTGAAAGGTAGTTTACCTTTGAATCGTCCAGAACCCTATTGAAGCTTCTTGACAAAGTTTACTTCCTCTTCTTCTTCTGAAATATGTCCTGATTCATTGAGTTCTTCTTTTCCTTTTACTGAAGCTTTAAATGTGGTTTCTCTCATATCTGATGGAACTCCTTTTCTCATCTCAAAGGAAATTAAGACTCCTTGAAGCTGCGTCATAGTAATAGTATATAGGTCCTGCTTTTATTCTATGGCAGATACTTTTGATTCAAATTTAGTAGATAAGGATCTTAAAAATTTTTCAGCTAAGGTAACTTCCTTTATCTCTTCACCCAGATTCTTCATGCATTTAACAAACTCATCTACACGTAAGAAGTAACTAGCTATAATTTTATCATTGTGCATCTTGCGAGTTTCATATTGAATTATGAGAGTTTGCAGTTTGGCACGTTTCACCTGAGAGTCTCCTTCGTAGCTTAGAACTATTTTGTCCCATATTTCTTTGGCTTATTTGAGTTGCATAACTTTGACAAGATTTGATTGTGAAAAACTTCCCAATAATGTATTCACAACTTTGGAATTGGTTTTATATTTCTTTTTACGTGCCGTATCTATAGGAATTGCTAATGGAAATGTATATCCTCCTTCCACGATTTCCTAGACATATGTTCCAAGTGATTGAAGATAGGTTATGGTTCTTACCTTCCAATAAAAAAAGTTGATCCCATCAAATATTAGTGGTCTGATGGATCCCATGCTATCTTAATTACTCATGATGATGGATATTCCTTGAAGCGATCAATCTTCTTCTGAAAGGATCTGCTCTGAAACCAATTGTTCGAAATAAAACTGAGAAGGGGGGGGGGGGTGAATCAGTATTATCAGATCAATAATTTAATTTTCAAAAACTGATTTGTATACACTACTTCAGCTCGGTGAACTAGCGTGTATACATAACTTTGCTTAATGCAACTAGTGTATATGCAGAGATCTTTAGATTTACCCAAATTATCATGTATTGAACTTTAATCAGTATATCAGGAATTCATTAGACAGTGTAGTAAAAGAAGAATAATGCATCACACATAAGTAACACACAAGAACACCAACATATAAGGTGGAAACCCAATGTGGGTAAAAACCACCTACTGCTATCGTCTTTGTCTTCTTTTAATAATAAGAAAATTATGTTTACAATTTATGTACTGGTGCAGTCGTATACTAGTACGCAAGCTTCTACCTACAGAAGGCTATAACCTTCTCTCATTCTTCAGTTTCTACTAGAAGGGAGCTAGAACCCCCAGCTCTTGTACTAGCTGATATGTTTACTAGTATGTAGGTGCCAGCCTACAGAAGGCTACAACCTTCTCTTTTCTACCAGGGACCACGTTTCATAAATTTTTAGACTAGATCCATCAACAACATCATTCAATCATCAAATATATCTGCATCAACCAATCTCCTTTTGAACCAACCACAATTGAATCAATCAATCACTTTGACAACCCATCAATCTAATGATTCAGAATGCTGTCACCAAAATACAGTAACCAGAACTCAAGCCAAAACCCAAAACACTGCAATAGTAAACAGAAGCAACTGAAACATATTTTATAAGGTATACACTACTTCCATGTGTCTAACATACGTGCATACGCACTTTCCTCAAAGAAAACCAGCATACAGATCTGCAAATCAAATTTATGATGTATACGCTGCTTTGATATGCAGAACCAACGTGTATACGCTCCTTTTCTAAAGTGAGCCTGCATATAGATCTGTAAATGATGATTTAAACATTACAACTATTCCAGACTTCAGCCATACCTAGATCATCATATTTACAGACTACAACATGCGCCAGTTATACATGATTAAACCACATAAAAATAATTCACTTCAAAAATTAAGATCCTAATACATCATCAGATCTTATCTTTCATCAAATGCTAAGGTTCATCCTTGGCTCAGATCGAGCACAACACCATAAACCAATAACCTGCATATTAGATTTGACACTTCAATAGATATTTGATACTTTCACAACTCGGCCTAATGATCTTCTCCTCCTTTTATAGTTTTAGGCCTTTCTCAATACCATGGATCAAAACCACTTAGGACCAATACCTGGGACAAAATACCTAGGGTTAATAGCCCGAACCAGATACCTTGGACCAATACCATGGATCAAAATACCATGGATGAAATACTTGGGACCAAAAATCTATTTTTCCAAGGTATGCGCTCTTTCGCTTCTGTGAAAGTGCGTGTGTACGTATACGTGACTTGTATACAATGAACCTGCATGTATATGTGGCTTGGTCAATGGTGAACCTGCGTATACCTCTCTTTCTTCATTCTTTGAAGATTGATTTTCCATTCTTTTTTGTTTACTTGTTATACTATGATCTTTCATCTGAGTGAGTTTCCTTCTGAACTAATTCCTTGAAGCTGCCCTTCATTTCATCACATCTGTAAACACCACTGTCATGCATTCTGTCACATCTAGTATTTCTTATGTAGATTCATCTAGTTACCATATAAAAGTGAGTTTTTCTGCTACAAGTGGGTTTCCATCAAGTACAACACATACATCATAATGCCAATAGAGTCATGAGGGTAGGTGAAGAGTCACAAAGGGGAATGTCAAGTGTCACTCCACCCTTTTCTATTTGTAGAACCTCATAACTCATTGTAGAGGATTTTGGGAGCCAATATTCCTATAGGTGTATCTTCGAGAAAGCTTGGAGTGTATTATAACAAGCCTTGGCTTCTCCACTGTGCAGAGCTAGTATATCTCTTTGGAGGAGCAGGCGCCAACGACTATAATGTTCTACTATTGGAACTAGTGGTTGGTCACAATTGTATGTATGATTGGATCTTTCACTTTCTTAATATAACAGAGCCAACATGTTTCATGCATATGTTATTATTGTTGTTTGGCTATCCTGGTTACTCTAATGATATATGTAGCTATTATTTACAAATGTATGTATGGACTATTTTGTATGTGTTTTTATGAATCTTAACAAAATGTGCTATTGGTATAACCATCACTTTGGATCGTCGGTTATCCATCTTTTTAGCTTATGATGTCTTTCTTCTCATGTGTTCCCTTTCAGGCTATGTGCTATCACAAGTTTCTAAGGGGCACACTCATCCCCTGCTCCATGTGTTAGGGCCTTTCATGCACCTTCCTTGACTTGCTGCAAAGGTCACGCCCTTGCTACCAACAAGGACATCTTACTTACCATTATGCACAACCATGGTCAAGGCGATAACGTACTACCCCACTACTGGGACTCCTACACCAAAAAGTCTAAGATCTAGTTGGGATTTCTTATAGGGGAGATCCCCTAACGTGTTGGTAGGTCCAACACGATCAACAGGTCATAAGGTCATTTTTCATGCAGAGCCATTAAGGGTTCTTAGGCATCATTTCATGGCGTTTCCATTTGTCACAAGTTAAAACCATAGTAGTTAAGTTCTATTTGTTAATTTTCTATGGGTCTGTTAGTGGTGTCCATCATATCCCCATCTCACCATTCACATTTCACCTTTCATAAATTCATAACTCACCTTTATATACTTCTTCCATGCACCATTTACCATGATAGATTCCCTTGATTCAAATTTACCATCATATACAACCCGCTCCCCCAAAATCATCTCTCATCATCATTTCCATTACATACCCCTAAACTCATAATTCATCATCATCACCCATAATTTAGAATTCATGATTATGATAACCCATTTACCCAAAGTTTACATTGAAGACCATAACAAGGCATATGGAGCACAAATTTTCAATTTTTGGTTCATGTTGCCCTCATTCTCTCTCCAATCCATAGTTTGCGCTCTAAGAAGGTTTGACAGGTTGCACAACATAAGGTCGAAAGTAGCTTGGCAAAGTTTCAAAGGCATGTTTTTCAAGTGGGAGAAGGTTGCTTCGCAACTACTGCATATATTCTAAACCACATAGTTGTTGTGAAATTGCTACGTATCTGATTCAAGCTCCTTGTATAGGTTAATGCTAGTCTCCCATTACTACCAATCCAGCTTGCATGTTGTCTAAGGTAGGAAACATATTCTCCAGCTACAATTTTCTTTAGAAAACCAACTAGATATTTATTAGTAAAGATTGTGTGCATTTTCTACATAATAATTGTGCAATGCCCTATGTGTTGATTCGTTTGTGTTCACGATGTTTGAAATGTTTAGGGTTTGTGTGTTTGTTTGTATATGCTAGTGTGTATTTATGCATATCCCATCAATAAAATTTCATGTTAATTGGCATAATTTGCTTCGAACGTGCCCACTTTTATGATCTGGTATGTAAAAAGGTTGTCTAGGAATACGAATTTTCCTAAGACCCAAAGTCATTTAACTCTTGTGAAAACCCTATTAGTTGGATCTCTTCATCATGCTGGCACCTCACTTCATCATGATTTCATCCTTTTCATTTCTCATTACACTATGAGTTAACGTTTTCTTCATAGACTTGGTGTATTCCACGAAAGCATAGTTGAAAGTGTGTTTTGTAGTTTTTAAAACCATATGGAAAGCCCAAGGAGTAGAAGAAAAGCAAAGGGAGGAGAGGTAGTTCATGTTGATCACAGAACTTTAGAGATGGCGAATGTTGACCCTGCAATCAGACTGACATTCAAAGAGACATGATGCATAGCCTTTTGTGAGAAAATTCAAACACATGGCCACCACTTCTAGATTGCTAGCATGTTTGCCCTAAATTTTAAAGGTGACAAGGTCAAAATTAGAGATTCAAAATTTACCGTGTCTGAAGAAACTATTTCTCAAGTGACAGAAATCCCCTTATAGGGTGAAAGCTAGTTCAAAGGAATGGAATTGGATTCCTCACATTTTAAAAAGAGTTTGAAAAACCTTAATACAAAGACAAATATGACACTAAATTCCTAAGAAAATACTTATGAAACAACTGCAACCAACTTTTGAAGGTAATACAAAGGTATTTTACATGTGAAGGTCGCTTCAACAAGGTTTACCAGTATCCCATTAGGCTTCTTGTGCCTTTCACTGACAAGAGGAGCCTAAACTTACCTTATTACCTGCTCAAACGCTTGTGCAAGATGGCAATAAGAGTTTAGTCTAAGGGAGAGAAACACTTTTTTAACTTGTTCCATTTTGCATTAATCAAATTGTTAGTTTTGCATGAGTTAAAGAAAAAAATGTCTTGGGATGGTTTCTTATCAACTTCAGGATTACTAGCTCATGTAGCCATTTATCCTATGGAACAAAATGAAGAGGCACCTAAAGTTGAAGAGGCAGTGAAGGAATCAATGAGGGATAGGAGAGCAACTAGTAAGGGGAAAGGAAAGACACAACTTTCCCATGAAGAAACACAACTTCGTCATAGACCGAGGACTAGATATTCTACCAAGAAGTTGAGTGAGGAGCCAACCTATCAAAACACCACTCCTAGGGGATATACCATCACAGGGTGTAGGGGGTGAGTAATATGTTCAAATGGAAGACAAATACCTTGAAAGTACAAAGTTGCAGGACAACCTTTCTAAATATCATCTTAAGATTTCCTATTTGTAGAAGGAGAAACGAGAGCTCAAGCACACAACAGAAGAAGCAACCTAGCATAACAAAATTGAGCTTCCCAGGAAGCCTCCTAGACCTAAAATCGAAGATAAACAAAAACATGTGATTGATGTAGAGGAGGTAAGAGAACCCAATGTGGAACTAAGGAAGCCTATGACAAGGTCAACAACCAAAGGGAAAGAGTAATGAAAGAAACCCTACCATCAAAACAGAAGCTTTAGCTTGATGAATGGAAGGAGCATCATAAGATATTTGACAAGATTGGGGTCTCCCAATGGAAAGTTGATCAAATAGCAAAAAATAATGAAATTTACAAGAGGGCCATCGATGATACTATGTTAGAAGCTCATGTTCGGGTTGCAGAAGCACATGACACAGTTGATAAAGCCAAAATAGACTTAAAATGAAATATTCCCTTACATAGACAGATAAAGAGATATTACACAAGAAATATAATTATGAGGAGGAGATTAAGGTTGATGAAATAGAATCTAGCAAGGGCTAGGAGACAACTGAAGAAAATCAAACAGTCACAGTTACCTAGTAATCTACCCATAATAGCAAAACTATCTAAAGAAGTCAAAATAATATCCAACAAAGAAACCAAAGCATCATCTACCAAGAAGAGGAGGAGGTAGCTTTGGTCTCTTGAATGAGGTGGGTTTATTCATTTTTAAAATTACACGTTGCTGAAAGTAAAAAATATGTGTAGCCAAGGGTTCATTTTGCAATAACAAGAAGTCATTTTTTTTTATGAAAGTACGAAATTTTTTGAATATTTGATGCATGATGGGAGTTATAAGGTGTATGCGATGGATTTATATATATTACAATGTTTTTGGAGTGGGAAATATCAAACAAAATCAGAATTTGAATTCTGCTGCGCAACTGGTGACTAGGCATTTCGGGGGTCTACACGCATTAAAGGATGCATCAAGTGGGTCCTACACCAACCCAACACTATCTCCAGTGTACCCATCGAATCAATTTCATCCAATAAAACCTGTAACCATGTTGAGCTGCAAGTCTACTATACAGTCGCTGCACAACTCCTGCGTAACTTGTCACTCAAGCCTGCTTTTGTATTTTGGTTATTTTTGGACCTTCCATAATTATGTTAGTGATCAGCATAGGTATGGATAGGTGGATAAGACTGATTTTATGAACTCAATTGTACTAAATTTTTTATCTAATATTTAAGACATGATGTCTCCAAATTAAGTTTGTCTCGATCTTCTTAGCCGATATGAGATACATTGTATTTAGTATTTCTTTTTTGTGCAAGAAAATCTTCCTAATTGTTTTTAAGAAGAGAAAGACATTACAAAAGGGTTTGGTTGGGTTTGAACTATAAGAGACTAAGGATATTTTGTATTGCATTATTTTTCCAAATGAATAGAACAAGGTGAATGATGTTTGAATAGGGATACCTATGTCATGCTTTACTCATTTGTTTTCCTTCATGAATAACATATATTTTGTTTTCAGATTTGGTTTTCAAATAAATTTTAATATTGTATAATTTCGTTTTTCTGAGCTAAAAGAAATTTATTTCAAAATTCATGTCGTTTCTTTGGTTTAGTTTCCAACTGATCGTTGTGTGATTTTTCTTCCATGGAAATTCTAAATCATATATGGTTTGATGCTTAGTTTGTCATTTTTTATCCCAACCCATTTATATTTTTGCTACAATGAACTTTTGATAAATCACCAATAAGTTTTCATATCTTCCCCTATAAAAAAAACGTTATTTCCCTTATTCACTTGGATCTATAACTTTGACCCAAAATAGCCCTCATCCTACACACCGAAATTCAAAAAATTAAATCAAAAATCAATTTCTGATCATTCATAGCGAGTCTAAAACCCAAATCTATCAGTTGTTAGGTGATTGATATCTCGAGACAGGGACATAGCCCTCTCTAAGGCTAGGGGGGTTGGACCTTAATTTACAAGAGGTTTGTGGTTACCCCTATGATCCTCTTTTCAGCCTAGAGTTAATTCCATGGTGCTAACACTACTCAATAGCACCAGGCTAGTTTAAGTTTAAAAAAATGTTGGTCGTAAAATTTGTTTTAACCATTTCGATGATATACTCCCATGAAGCACTGATGCTTTGACATTTTAGGAATGACCTCAGGCACTAGGTGAAATTGAAGCACAAGTGTGTATATTGTGTATTGGTCGCATAATTCATTTTCACCATTTCGATGTTATACTCCCACAAAGCACCAGTTCTATTATTGCTTTGAAACACCTTGATGTGTAAATAACATGGTGCACTATGGCAAGGTTTTAAATTTAAAAAAACATGGTGCACTACATCAATAATACGCTTTGGTGTGGTTACTCGAATGCAATAGAACAAGGTTAAATAAAAATAAATTATTGGTCGTACAAATCATTTTTTCCATTTACAGTGTTGTAGAGCTCCCAAGCATTGGTGCCACTTTTTCCTCTGTGAAATTCCCTGCGATCAATACTTCCCCTTCTTTCCATCCTTCCTTTAGTTGCTGATTGCATGCTTTTTGAATTTTTTGAAACAATGATGAAATTCACTTTTTTCATTTACTTGGAAACCATGCTTCCTCGATAAGCAAATACCCACATAACGTCTATGTTTCTCCATAAATTTTTTGTTTAGCGGAGTAGAATTGAAAATTAAGTTTAAAAATGGATTGTTTTAATGTTTTTCTTCGCGGTGCGTTTGAAAAGTTTGGCTTGCACTGTTCACGGTGCACCTTGTGAGTTTATAGGGTGCACCACAAATCATTGTGTAACATTAACACACCATTAGTGGTTCGGTGCATTGGGTAAATTGAAACACATTTTGTCATTAAATTTCAATACGCACCACTTTAAAAATGATAATTTTTATGGTAATGAGTTTGGTAAAATTAACTTCCAAGTGTGTTTATTTCTTCCTAACACACCACCCAATATTTAAACTGGAACGAGCAACTTAATTTTTTTTTTTTCATTTACTTTGACACCATGCTTCCTTGATGAGAAAATATCTACGTAATGTCTATGTTTCTCCCTAAATTAATTTTTAATAGAGTAAAATTGAAAATTAATTTAAAAAATATATTGTTTTATTTTTATTTTCTTCAAGGTGCATTTGAGACATTCGACCCGCATCGTTCATGGTGCACCTTGTAAATCACAAGGTGCACTGCAAATCATTGTGTAACATTAATGCACCGTTAGTGGTTTGGTGCATTGGGTAAATTGAAACCCATCGGAATGTTAAATTCCACGAACACCACTTTAAAAATTATAATTTTTACGATGATGCATCTAATAAAATTAACTTCTCAATGCATTTATTTTTTCCCAATGAAACACCGAATATTTAAACCTGAATGTTCTCGTGTGGTATGTCGATGTAAAATTAATGCACCTGTGTGAAATTTTATGTCTATGCATCACACTAAAAAAAAAAAAATCAATGTTATGTATGTATGTGAACTAAAGGTGATGCATTAAGTCAATGTACACACCATTTTTTATGCTTTCTTATTTTTTTGGTGCACCATATCTGGTGTCTTCTTGGTTTTTTGGTAGACCAGTGTTTATTTTTTTTAATTGAAATTAACATATTATAAACACATTTTTAATTCAATAAAACTAATTATTGTTTTATGTATGAGGCTGATGTATTTCAAATGTCAATCACACAAAGACATTAAAGGAGAAAGAAGGAACAATAGGAAGAGCAGAGAGTTTACCAGTACAATATGGTACGATCGTGGGAGGCATGAGAGAGGGAGAGGGATTTGTACCCTCACCCTATTACGACAGTGAACCAAGGCCTTTTGATGAATTTAGGTCTCCTTAAGTACTATGAAGAGGTTACCTCCTTGAAGGGGGACTCTAGGTTGTTGGCACAGTTGATCTATCGGTGGAATTTCCACTGCTAAGTTTTCTATGTTAGTCCTAATTAGTGGTTTCAACACAATGAGGAGGAAATTATTTTATCACCGGCCTATCTAGGAGAGGGGAGGATTTTCCCTGTTTACTTGATGTCCCCCATGGTATTGAAGAAGAGCGTCAACTTGTCTAATCTTAGAGATATGTGTGGGATCATCTAGTTTCTCTAATAGATTTTTAGGTATCTAGTGGACAACTACTTATAATTTCTTTTGGTGCAAAGGAGGTTAGGTGACTCTCACTATTAGTGAGTACCATTACACACCATACAAGTGATGGGCAGTGCATTAGCTTCCCACTTTTGTTTTATGTTGGTTCTTTGGTCCATAGGCCATAATGTATCAAATGATTTGTTATTTTTAGCGACAGTTTTGTATAGTTTTAGATGGATGTCATGAGATGATACATGGTAGGACAAACTTCCCTTTTTCTTTAGAGATTTTTTGTTTATTTTTTGAGAGGTTTCGAGAGACGAGGCCTAATTTTGACCATCGCTCTCCTAAGCCAATGACTAAGGTGCATATGCACATGTGGGGCGAGATGATGTCCAAGAGGAGGCAACTAGAGTATTCGACCAAGATTTCTGCTAAGGCACTAGAGCTACTAGGTAGTGAGGCGGACCACATGTTCGTCTTGGTATTGGGTCCTTATGCGAGGGTGTCTTGCTAATAGTCTCCCAAAATTCGCGTCACACAGGATCAACTAACGAATACTAGAGGTAATATTATTGTTTTATTTAAATTAATCTAGTTTCATTTTATTGTCTTAATTAATTACAATAAAATCTATTCTATCACATTCTTTAACTTCTTTGATTAAATTGTTCAATGAAACTATTTAATTATTGTTGTGTACTATATGCTTTTGAGACATAGACACATTCGTTGGGGACATGCCTCTTCCATCATCAAATGGAGATGCAGAGATAACCAAGGCCACAGAGGGTGAGGCTAGACATCCTGACCAGATACACGTGGGCATGAGGTTGCGTCATAGGCCTGATATTGAATACAAGATGGATTTGGGTGATCGAATCTCTAGATATTTGGTTGAGGCATGAGTCTCCCTGTGACAGCTCGAGACATAATGAAGATCCTATGCTCCTAGAGCTTTGGATATACTTGTTGCTCGATATGATGCATCTTATGCATCATATTGCTGGAGCTAACATGTTTATACTGGCATCGAGTAGTGGTCACTACTATGCAACAAATACAAATTCTTCACCGAGTACTACCCCATTGGATGATGATGATTAGGGTGGTGATCCTTTTGCTAGTACTCGACCACCTAGTCCTCCTCATTCATATCATGGTCACCCAATACCTCATGTTTCTCCTTAGAGAGTAGACCAATCACCTCCTCCTCCATCTCATATTTCAACTCTTGATCAGGAAGTTGACCATCCATCATTTTCTGCTATAGACCAGGCTGCCACTACTACTATTGTATCAAATATTTTATAGCAGTAATTTGGCTTTTAGATATATAATTATTATATATATATAATATATATATATATATATATTTATATATATAATATATATATATTATATATTATATATATATTATATTGATGTACTTAATTTATATGTTGGTGTTGATGTGTATATTGTTAGGTAATATTAGATATGTTAATTTAATGTGCTTGCAGAGAGATGTGTATGTTATAGTAGTTATTTGACAATATGAGATGTATATTTGAGGATTAGTGTGGTGATGTTAGATAATTCTTGTGTATTGTTAGATGTGATCACGATGATGCTGTCTTCTTAGATTATTAGATTTGTGTGCTAGTTACTCACGTTTATATGTGTTAGCATTGTATATAATTAGATGATGTTAGCAAAATTAAATGTGTATATTAGATGATGCTTATGTTTGTTCATTTTTATGAAATGATATCTATTATAGATTATGTATTGGTGAACTTATATCAAAATTTTGTATATCAAATTACATGCAAAACAACTTACTTTAAATAAAAAATGTAAAGATATTTTTTTAAATTACGAATTTTAATATGGTTGAAACTAATTGTAAAATTACCATAAATACTTTTTATATTTAATAGATAGTTAATACATATTCATTCAAACTAAATTCCTATTCAAACAAAGGTTGCGAGTAGCATCCCTCCCTATAGAAAACATAGAAACAAAAAAAAATGTTTATAAAACATGTCTAAACAATAGTCACTACAAAACAAAATAACTTTTGCACAATTAAATTGTACAAACCTCTAAACAAAACTACCCTTCTAGTCATAGCCAAGCATAAAAATTAGAAACTTGTGACATGTACTTATAGTACAAGAGTTAGACAATATTTAATTAACCTTCGCAATTAATTTTCAAAACGTATGTTGCAACATGTACTCATTAAATAAAAATTTCAAAATATTTATAATAAAATTAAAATATATACTAAT
>APFE030498165.1:0-84041 GCA_000404065.3 Pinus taeda | reverse complement strand
AATCCAATGTACAATTGAAAATAATTTAGATATGGCATGACATGGTTCACACACCCACACACTAGCAAAGAATAATGGCACTGCAAAGTAAGCACATAAAAGAAATTAATTATATTCTATCAGATGACATAAAAATAATCAAAAATAATAAAATCATCTTTTTGACATACATACTCTTAGAAGGTTCAAATGGTCATGTTATTTCAACCCCAACAAATGGTCTTCAATAATGAAGCAACAACATAGTGAAGACCCATATAAATAAGGCACCCTCAAACCCATTTTAACTTCATTTGCCAAAGAAAGATCATCTTTCTTTAAAATCCATGAGACATCACCTTCTATGAAAGACCAAGGGGTACCAACCTCTCCTCTACTTTCTTGTTTTGGCTAATGTTTCTTTTTAGTTTTTAAGGACATAAGATATCTCTTAATCGTCAATGTGTCATTTTATTTCAATGATAGGTGCCTCCATAAAGAAGATGAAACATTTTTAAATATATGCATGGGATCTAGTAAGTGGGCAATCTTAAAATTCTACCAATATGGCACAAGGGCTTCACTAGAGGAGTAATACCATACCACATGGGTTCCTATTGCGGAAATAACAAATTGAGAAAAAAATGACATAATATATTGAGCATATATTAGGGAGTATATGGTTTTTATATTTGCAAAGTTAATGTAAAAATATAAAGGGGTATAAAAAATGTTAATGAAAAATGGATACCTATAATATCTAGTGAAAGTAGGGATCTTTTAAATTGGAAAGGTGTATTGGGTTTGTATTGGTAGGGGGTTATATAATATGATTTTTAGAGGTATTTTCCAATATGTAGTCAAATTAGGGGTATTTTTTAGTATGTCATGAATGGAAGCGATATGTCAAAGGTTCATTCAGTGAATCCCTCGTACAATATGGGAGCTCATAAAAGACAAATTTCCTCTTTATCCCAATGGGAAATTTCTCAACATAGGTGTCAAAGAATTTTGGATCGTACAACATAGGCTCCCCATTTTAAATAATTTTTTTTGTCATCTCCTTCTTCTTCTCTCTCTCTCTCTCATATTCTTTAAGTCATTCAATTACTATTGTTATTGTAGAACTTTGGGTTCTCTATGGTGTACCATTGAAAGTGAATGTTTCTCTTCTGTAAGCGTGTTATTTTGGGAGGAATACCCTAGAGCATTCATACATGGGTTTTCGTAGGTGGTTTTACCACCTAGCCTTTGAAAAAGGTCGACAAAATTTACATCCATGATACTATTTTGTTACAAGACCTTTGAAATTATTGTATCCATGACATGCTAGTTATAACTAAGATTAGAACAATTACAATGAATTAAATTAATATCTTAAACAAAATTGTTACATATATAAACAAATCAATAAACATGTAATTTACGAGATAAAACTCCTCAGCCTAGATAATCATGTGTGGTGTAAGCACATATTCCATACAAAGTAAAATTCCTCTCTATTGTGATGAGTCTTGATACATTGTATACATGTATCCCTTCCCATAATTCCTTCAACTCATCTACCAATGGTTGTAAGTAGACATCCATATTCTCCACTTGTTTTCTACCAGGAACTATGAGAGCCAACATAAGATGTTCATTCTTCATAGAAAACCATTGGGGGATGTTGTTATTGATCAATACTATAGGCCAAACAGAATAGTTGGTTTTTTAGAGGGAATATGGGTTAACGCCATCCATGGCTATACTGATTTGTAGACTTCATACTTCATCCTTCAAGTTTTCACGCCATGTATCCTCTATATGCTTTATGACTATTAAATATGTTTGGATTCACATAACTCCCGAGCCATTTCTGTGTGAGGCATGCCATTTCGGCAACATAACTAAGTCTTTGCAACAAAAGAGCCTTTCAATCCTTAGGATTACAGGCATGTACCTCAATATCTTATGATTAGGACCATGATATTTACCCTTTTTCTTATGGTACCTGTCATGCCCACATTTCAAACATACCTCTTTGTCCGCATATTCTTATCTATATAGAATACAATCATTCAAACATGGATGATATGATACTTACTCAACACCCAATTTTTAACAACTTATTTTCCTCTTTGCAACTATCGGGATATGATATGTACTCAACACCCAATTTTTAACAACTTATTTGTCTCTTTACAACTATCAGGCAAGACATTATCACTCGAAATAACCTTATCTTTGAATAACCTGCAGTTGGTAGGAAATATAAATGTACAATGTCAATATTTAACATTCATAAAATTGACCATTTTAAATTTTGATTGTGTGACAAGATTTCAAAACATATTTCATTAGAATTTGAAATTGTTTACTACAAGGACATCACTCAATTGATTTTTTGGTTATTTTAAAATTCTATATCCACTATTTAATACCAAACTTAATGAAATATGTGTTTTTATAAAAATATAAGGGATTGATCATGGTAAATTATCTCAATATTGTTGAGAAACATGCATTTGAGTATGGTAAATTTTAGGGGCGAATTTTAGCGCAACGGCGAAATTTAAGGGTTTTTTCATTTTAGAGGGGTGAAATTTTTATAAAACACCCATTTCATATATTTAGACCAAAAAAGGGGCAGATAAACTATGAAAATACTCACTTGACCCGATTGACCTAGTTTGGGAGGCTATATTCCATTACAATCGCCCGATTTTCAGCTTTGCAAAGTTAAATTCGTTTGCAATCGTCCATTTTTTGGTTTAGGAGGTGGTTTGGATGATTGTATTTGGTCCTAAACACCCTGATTTCTTCTGTGAATGGCTCCCTATTTTTAAATATGGTTTTCATCGATAGCAAGGGTGTAAATAAATAAAAAAAGAAATAAAGTGGAGGTATGGTAAATAAATAAAACCTCTTTTTATACTTGCTCCAAAGGTATGGTAAATAAATAAAAATAGAAATAAAGTGGAGGTATGGTAAATAAATAAAACCTCTTTTTATATTTAGTCCATAACCCTCTTTCTATTTAAGAAGCCTCAAAAAAGAGGTTTTATTTAAGTGAATCCTATTGGTCAAATACCATATTTATAAAAGAGGTATGGTAAATTAATAAAAATAGAAATAAATGAGAGGTATGGTGAATAAATAAAACATTTTTTTATATTTACTCCATAAGTCACCTTATATTTACAAACAACAAGGGTGTAAATAAATAAAAAATAAAAATAAAGTGGAGGTATGGTAAATAAATAAAACCTCTTTTTATACTTACTCCAAAGGTATGGTAAATAAATAAAAATATAAATAAACTAAAGGTATGGTAAATAAATAAAACCTCTTTTTATATTTAGTCCATAACCCTCTTTCTATTTAAAAAGGCTAAAAAGAGGTTTTATTTAAGTGAATTCTATCGGCCAAATACCATATTTATAAAAGAGGTATGGTAAATTAATAAAAGTATAAATAAATGAGAGGTATGGTAAATAAATAAAACATTTTTTTTTTATATTTACTCCATAAGTAACCTTATATTTACGAACACTCAAAAAATGTGTTATATTTAGGTGAAGCCTATGGGCCAAATACCATGGGCCAAATTATTATTAATACCATGCAAAAAAAAATTATTAACCCTAATATTAGTATTAATAAAAATAAAGATGGCACATGGTATTGACCCATGGTATTCACGTGGAATGTAGCCTATTTAAAGGGGGTAATTAAACAAACATAAATCCATCTTTACTCTGGGTCTACTAAGCACCAAGAGGGATCAAATATCGTGATATGCAAATTAGCATAGAGTGAAAGAATATTTGATCCCTCTCGTGGGCTTGGTAGATCAAGAGTAAAAATAGATCTTGTAATTTAATGTCACTTAAACATTTTAACTCGGTTAAAATAAAAATCAATTATTAATTTATTAATTTTTATAAATTACTAATAGTAGTTTTTAAGCTCTAGGTTTATGATAACCCATGGTATTGAACCATGGTAATACCATGGTATTCATGTGAGCATAAACTGTTTAAAGGGGAAATACTATCAACTTAGATCCATCTTAATTCCAGGTCTACCAAGTGTTGAGAGGGATGTATAGATTTCATCTCTCTAAGAGTAGTAGATGTGGAGTTAAGATGGATATAGGTTGGTTTTTATGATAATGAAGATATTAAATAAACTTAGGAAATTATATTGTAAAAAACATCTTAAGGTGAATGGTTAAAGCTACCTTTAGTCATTTCACAAGACTTAGTAAAAAATACGAATATCTCCATTAATATTGGTTTTTCTGATTTTACCAAACAAAATAAAAACAGTGAAATCTTATCACTCTTTCCACATGATCCTTGCGGAAGAGAGATAGTCGTTGCCCAGATTTCCCACCATTTTTCAAACGTCCTCAATATGATATCTTCATGAAAAGTTAAAGTACTGATGTTGGATTAGTTGTTTGAAAAATATGTTGGTTTTTACAACCTTTCATCTTCTCTGTTATTCTTAGTTTGTCATAATGATCTGTAGGGGTTGGGTCCACATGTTACAATGTTGTTAAAAAATGCAAGACGTATGAAGGTAGTTAATTATGTTAATAAGCAATTTAGATTAAGAGAGACATAATTAAATTTTATTATTTAATTGAATATTTCTAATTAAATAATAATAAATCTACATTTATATATTTATATATTGATTGGAAGGCTTCTGACAATGGTCACTTATTTTCATTAGATCCCCTTCAGGCCTTTGGGATACCTACTACTTTCTTATATTATATAGTTGGCGCTTGCTACTTGTTGGCGTGTTGGGGTAAACAAACTTGATGTGTTTTTTTTTTATCTCGTAGTTGGAGTCTATGGAATAAGAAAGAAATTTGATTTGTGTTTTCTCATCCTAATAGGTAAATATTTGTAGATGAAGATTCCATCTTAGTAACTTTGTCACAAGGAAATTTTGTATATTTTGTTGTTTCTCAATACAAAATCAAGCAATTTGTTTTTTAAAAATCAACATTGGTTGCATTTAGGAGCAAAAAGTTATCTCCATGTCTTCTTCAGGGAAGAAAGTTGTATGGTCCAGCGATCCTTCCATATGACTGTTGACAGTTAGCTTGTGGTACAAGGATATCTTTGATGATGAAACAATAGTAGTAGCTTGGTGGTGGAGAATATTTGGAAAGTTAAATCTTCAATGAAATCCATGATTTTTATGGGGTTGGCCATGATGAATAATGTTTTGATGTGAGAGGTTCTACAAAATAGGGCAAGGTAGGGTCCTGGAATTTGTACTCTATGCAAATGTGAAGGGGAAACAATAGACCATGTGCTGGTCTTCATTTGTATTTTTTCTCAGGAAGTATGGGTTGTTATTGTCCCCTTATTTGAGGAGAGGGTACTTGGCAGGACGCTTCCTTGTTGGACTGTTTGATGATAGAGCACTCAAATAACATAGATCATTGCCCCTAATCGCCTCTAGAGCCATTTGGACAAGAAAGAAGTAGTAAAAATTTTGTATACAAGGATATCCCTCCTTTTCAGGAACATCATCAAATAAAATACCTATATGAAGGCAAAAAGTGACTCCAAAGGTTAAAGTGCCAAGGCGGGTTGCAATCTGGAGGTTGTTAAAACTTATCCATGGCCTTGCTTTGTTGGTGGTTGCCAAGGTGACATTCTTGTTATATATATTATTTGTGATTTGCACCCAAGCCAACTACTCTTGCATGTGTGATATTCTTTTTCTATATATTATCTACGATTCGAACCCAAGTCAACAATGCACAGGAGGAAAATTCGAACTGGTGCTACTTTTGGTGTCTTTCATGTTTACCTCTACCAGATAATTATCCACAATACATCAAGTTCTGGATTCACATGTCTCCCAAAATTTGATTATTTTTCACATTTTGAAGTGGGCACAGAGGATAGCTCTTGTTTCAACTACAAACATATTCATTGTAGGTCCTAATGGGTAGTGGAACAGTAGGGATGGGCTTGTTGGGTCAACATAATTTCAACCCAACTGCAAATTTGATGCCCAAAACTTCACAACTATTTTTGGCGGTTCCATGGCAATAGAAAAGCATAAAATTAGGAGGTTTGAAACTTTGAGGTCACACCCATCATATAAACCTTTTTGTATCACAGCAAGCTTGACAATGGGAAATCCTTTGGTGTTCATGCTGGCCCAACCCTGCAACTTCCCAGGTGTGCATGTTGTTCACAATTCACGCTATGATTTATTCATTTATGCATTTGTTTTTGGTTGAAATAGCCTATGTGACATCCTTGATAATATTGGCATTTGAAGATGAAGTGAAGAAAGAACAGATCATAGTTGAGTATAGTTTAACTTGGAGGTGTTTAGAATATTCGTTTTTGAATTGAGTTGCTGCAAATTGGCTTCTTATCTTCGTTTAATGAGCTAAAAATGCCTTGGTTTTATTTATCGTTTTGTTGATTTAATGGTTAGTGAATGGATTGATAAAGACTTTGTTCTTGATCTGGATTCCCCTCGGATGCCAACAAACAAAAATTGTAGACCTCAATAATACAATTAATGCTCTTGTCAAACCGTGCCTCAGTTATCGAGGGTACTAAATTTATTGTGATTTCTTTGTCTAGTTAGTAAATTACTCCGTGCAGAGGGAAAGAAGAGATTTGTAGATCCTCCTTTGAGTGAGCTCCATCCTGAAATGAATGTGATAATTGAGAAAGAAAAACAATCGCAATTCAATGGCTTGGAACTTATTTCTTTTGAAAATTTTACATCGTGGGCATTTATGGAAGCTGTTGGATCATGTCTAACAAACAAGTATTCAGAAGGACTCCCTGGTAAGAGGTAAGTTCCTGAAGATATAGCGTGGAATGTGAAGAATGGCACCATCATGATTGTGATTGTGTCTAAGCTACTTGGCAGTTTCTTCTTGCCACTTGGTATTTTTTTCTTTTTAAACTCAATTTCTCTTAGCTTTTGGACCTGTAAATTTTAGTTTGAACGTTTGACATGTCTATAATTTTTTTTGGGTTCAACATTATAGTGTAGAGACCTGTAGTTGTTGCATGAGTATCTATTATCCCAATGATGGATACAACTGTTGGACACTTTTCTATATTTATTCACTATTGCGTTGGGTTGGAATTTATGCCATGCATATAATATGCTGGCAATAAATTCATTGACCAAAGTGAGAGTCCTTGCTAGCAAAGGGCCCTAGAAGCATTCCATCTTGACAACAGTACATGGGTGTTAATTTTCAACCATTATGTTGATCCCCAACTAATTTTGTTGTTTATACAACTCTCCTCCAACCACATCATCACATGATGGTGTGTATGGTTCTGAACTATGAACCTCCTTTGATAATATTATCATTCCTATTTGGGCCTATAACATGTGAAAAAATTCTTTGCAACATTTAGGGTTTGGACTTACCACATGGAGGGCATTTGTCTCATGGATTCATGATAGCCAAAAAAGGAGTATATGCTACATAAATTTACTTTGAATCAATGCAATATCGTCTAGATGAGTCCACAATTGAGCTCACATTTCCAGTCTAATAATAATTAGGAGGGAAACAGTTCCATTATTGACAAATATTGAACCAATCTTTTGGGGAAGTGTTCAAAGTGTTCATGGTCGGGTTTGTTTTCTTCGGTTATAGAATTCATTGACTATGAGATGCTTGAGAAGAATGCCACCCTTTTTAGGATCAATCTTATCATTGCTGGTGCTAGTCCATATCCTCGAGATATTAATTACCCTCGCATGAGGCAGGTATTGAAGCTGGGTATTATAGATCTTATAATGACAGTCCTTTCAAAAATTTCTCTTTGTTGTGGAATATTACACCTACAAGAAATTTTTTTCTGAATATTATCAAAACTAATAGAACGATATGAAAGAGTGTATAGTAAGACCCTTGACAAACACGACCACTAAAACTTGCAACATTGTTTGTAGGAAGATAAAATTATGTTTCTATTTTCCAAACATGTATGCTAGTATATTATAGTTTGATGAATATGTTTTCCTATTATCATATATGGTTTCATAATTTAACAAAACATTCTCTAAGACTTCACAATGTTTTATTTCAATGAAAGGCTTGCCAAGATCTTACAAGATTTTATAATTCAGTGAAAGATTTTCCATGAATTTACAAGATAATATAATCTTGTGAGAGATTTGCCAAAACAATTATATATAAATATTATATTATTGATAAATTCACCTCCCATTTTTTCTATATATCATGGGGATTCACCCATTTATTATAAATCTAAATTTAGGGTGGTTCTTAAAATTTTCCTTGCATTTGACATGCCAAAATTTGCTTGCAAGTTGTACAGTAACATCATTGTCCCCAACTGAGTAGATGTTGACTGGCGCTAGGTCCAAAGAGAGGGTTGATGAAAGCATATTTTAGGTTTTCGAAAAAGGTATCAATGATTTGAGCATCATCCCCTAGCTCATCATTCTAGAATGTATCTAACAACATTTCCTCTATGGTAGTCATATCCCATAAGTAATCATCCATACCAACCTCTATCTGATTGCCTCCATTGCTAATTTGTGATGAAGAACTACTATTGTTGTAGTGATTCTTAATTGGTGAATTTGGACATAGTGGGAATTGAATAGGTGTTTGATTCAACCATTCTTTGTGTGCTTCCTCTCCAAGTATTTTTATTAATGAAATGTTCCCTCAATTTGACATCGTAGTGGTGTACACCGAAAGATGGTAGGTGGGTCATTCATTATCACTAGAATCCTAATTTTTAAAAAAATGATCAACATTAGTGCATTAATGATATTAGTAAGAATAATGTAATTGGTTTTTAAAAATTACATTATCCCAAAAGAATTATTACCATCGCTAACTAGGGGTTATAGCTCAAATATGGCATATTACAACTGGTAAGGTAAAGTGGCTGTCCATTTTCATCTACCAACTGTTTGTCATATGCTGCTCTTAATAAGAGCTTCACATTTTTGAACTGGTGGAATATTTTGTGCATTTAACCTTGATTTTGAATAAGAATCTTGCAAATTTGCATACATTTTTATTCAAATTAACATGGGTAAAAAAAATTAATTAGATAATCGAAATATAAATAAAATCTAAATTTACTGGAGATGGAAAGGGAGAAATATGTGAAGGTCATTGAACAATATGAAACGAGCTAGAATTTGAAGAATTGGCCATTTGATATTATGACATTTTCTCTTGGCATTTGAGAAAAATTAGAAATAAATTTTTTTATACATACATAAAATTAATTTCAAGAACCATATAACCACAATATGAATTTCAATACAATTTTCAAACCATTTTCAAGAATAAGGCGACTTTAAGTGGAAAATATATACCGTGAACTATTGTAACTCACGTGGATGCATCCTAAAAGATAATTTGAGATAAATATATCATTTTATGTGAATGTAAAAATTCAAATAACTTTTAAAGCATATCAGTGCCCTTGTAAAACAAACCGGACCAGTGCGTTTAAATAATCACAACATCGATGTGTTAAATAGTAACTGCATCTGTTTCTAAGATTTTGAAAACAAAAGAGGAATTCTATCATATCAATGCGTTAAAATAAATTAGCACACCGATAATTCATCTTAATAGATGAACCTTACTTTTAAATGCACCGATGCTTTTTAATATGAAATGCATTGATGTTGTGAAAAACTGAAAAATAAAATGGCACGATTTTAGTTTTTTCAAATTGAAAAAATTAGAAATAATTTAATTTATTTTTCAAAATTTAATTTCATAAAGTCTTATAAATAGTGAGAAGCTATTCACTATTTCATTATTTTTCTTAAAAATTCAAGCGAGAGATTTGCAAGAGAGACATACTAGGAGCATTATGAAGCATCAAACTACTTGGAACAACTACACTATTCAAAAGATCAGAATTTGACTAGTATGGTGATTCACTCAAAACCCTGCATAGCAAAAAAATTAAGTTTTATTGTGGATTTTACTAATAAAAATGTTCACAATTTCTAATAGATCTAATTAAAATTCAAAAAAAAAAAAACATGCATAGTAAAAATTTTACTACGGATTTTACTATTGTACAATCTTTGTTGTTATTTAGATTTAATTAAATTTCAGATAAAATAAAATAAAATAAAATAATAAATACTTACCTTAAACCCTTGCTTCTTCTTGCTCATATAATTGAAAAATTCACCTTAAGGTTTAACTTCCTCTTCCACTTCACAATTAGGGCTTTTCATTTAGGAATATCAAATTTAATTGGTTTGTGTTACTTATCTAAGGAATTTGACATGTAAAGTAGGGGGACCACTTTTTGAATCATATCCAAACTCTATCAGCCTTGTCCCCTTATTTTTTTAAATAACTTCCATTTATCGGTTTGCCCTATGTAATATAACACACTAGTGAGCCTCTGCCAAATAGCATTATTAAGTCCAAAAAGCTTGTGTTTAATTTTTATGTTTTCATTTTTTTGCTATGATGGTGGTGATTTTATCGTTACTTATCACACCATTTAAGTTAAAGTTCTTAAGAAAAATAATTTTCACTATTAGTGCTAAAAAATTAAATTCCTCGATGCATTTCCTAAATTAAACGCACCGGGGCGTGCGTTTATGCACATAACCGCACGACCTACCAAACCTCCTTTTGGCTGAAAATTATGTGATTTATTTATAAAATATATTTAATGGCTTCGGTGTTGAATGGTATAGGTTGTATATTTTATAAAAAAAATGTTTGAGAAGTTGTCAAATAACAAAAATATTGATCGACACAATGACAACACATCCAAAAAAAGAAAAAAAGTAAATGTAATTGTAAATTCTTTATAAAATTAATATGCTTGAACTATATGTAAATTTAACTAATATGTATTAATTAATGTGTGTTATGAAAAGCCACAAAATGAGGAAGCTCGATAATATTCTTTCTTATCTAAGTGGAGAAAAGCATAAAATCCTTATACGAAAATTGCATAAGGATGAATAAGGTGAATGAAAAAATACTATTCAAGATGAGTTTTTTTTTAATTGTCATTAATATACTATATTAGATAACATGTTTCAAACAATCTATTAATTCACATATTTCTAATGTTCTATATGTACCAACAACAAAGGAAAATAATGTTGGTCTAAGAAAATAAAATTATTGGAGATGTAAATGACGACGAATTGGTCCTTATCTCATTTGGAGTGGTGTTGGAGGTTAATGAAAGGGGAGAAAACTTTCACAAAACTATGAGGGATATAGTGGAATGAACATATAGACGTAATTTCCACTTACAATACAAAAATCAATCCAATGATTCCAAGTACCAAGCTATATTTAAACTACATGAATAGTTTCAAGAGCAATGGTCAATGAGACTTGTCAGACTTGCAATAGCAAAAACATATAACAACAAAAAAAATAATTCAAAAAGTAATATTCCTAACTAAAATATTTTTCTAGAGTTATATGTATATATTACTACAAAGCGTTCTTTTATTAATATCAATTTTGTTATATTTAGTTTTCATATATCCATATAAAAATAGTTTATTACTTTTTAGGAAGATTATGAAAATCCTAAAGGACCAACGAGTTGATATGTGAAGCATGCTAGTAGGAATGTCCAAAAAAGTGTACAAGGAAATGGTTAAAGAAATGGACATAATTGCAACACAGGAGGAGCCATCTCAACAACAACGTGCTTCAAATGTATGTAATCATTAATTTTTTCTGTTAGATACATATAAACAAATAATTTAGCATAAAATATTAGTTTTCAAGATTTTTTTTTTTATAGAAAAGAAAACAAAACGGAACTCATTCAACACATAAAACAAGATGACAAGAAAGAAAAGGGTTGATATCAAAGTTTGTGAGTAACTCTTAATATTTCCTTCTAACAATTTTAGATTTCATTTTTGTATATTTTAAGTTGTTTTACAACCATCCTTGAATATCTTCAAATAGGTGGTAACATACAAAGAAGAGCCATCAAAATAATTGATTAACATTTAGTTAAATATGGTTTATTATTATATATTGGCATGTCAAATGTAACTGTGGAATTTGTAAGTATCTATGCTTTTTGACTTCTCTAAGTTTATAATTAATAGAAAATAAAAAGTCTTTATAATAAATCTATGATTTATTATGGGGTATAAAACTTACAAGAAACAATGTATGGAACTACGCCAATAGAAGAGTTGTTAAAACAAGGCATGCTATTTGGTTTTGAAGGAATGTGTACAATTCATGACTCACTTATTGCTATGGTACATTGCTCTTCGATTTACATTGATTTATATTATTTATTTCAATTTTAGTTATTATCACCAATGTAGATACACTCATTACACTTTATTTTTATGTTTGAAGACATAACTTGAAGAGGACGAAAACAGTGTATTCAATCAAAAAAATATTCGTCCAAATAATCAAATTCATGGAAGTAGTTTGCACTCTAACAATAGTTCCAGAAAAGAATGATGATCTTTTTAGATACCAATGCAAGTTGTTGTATTTTTTAAAATATTTATCTGTGAAAATCAAACAATTTGTTTAAAGTAATGGACTTAGTGTCCCAATTTAAAGACAAGGGTTTACCAATAACTATGCAATTCTATATAACAAATAACCTTTTATTCATATACAATAAAATACATTTTATTTTATTATTTTGTCCAATGTCACTGTGAAATTTTACAGCAGTGATTAAATATTATAATGAAGAGATGTGAAATCTGGTGATATAACAAATTAATCTAAACATTGTATACAAATTCACTAGTCAAAATTTAATTTACATGAATATTGTTATAAGATATATGTATATTTTTTTATGAATAACAAATGCTAAAAAGTCATAATAATTGCATTGTCACAAGTCGATGTTTCTAAAAAAATTAAAATGGATACTGAGACATCGTATATTAATGTGCACAAGTCTGAATACCAGTTTTCAACAATGATATTTACAATAATAAGAATGTCATCATGTCATGTTTGTAAAATAAATACACATCGAAAAGATATACATTTCATGCACCAGTGTGATTCTCCTTTAACACATCAGTGCATCATTACCTTTGACACATCGGTGCATTAGATTATGTAAAAGCACCAGTACTACAATATTTTTTTCCCTCCCCTGGTGCATTTTGTGAAAAGTATAGCACCAAGGATATTTCAAGAACATAAACGCTTGATAATTATACTTTTAAAGCACTGGTGTTGTTTATACAACTCATCATCACTGGTGCATCATTATGCATAACTACCCGCTGCATTGAAGAATATAAAAGCACCAGGGATGCAAGGTTTCTTTGCCTCCCTAGGTGTCCTTCGTGAAAAGTACTATATGGGACATTTTTGGAAGACATAAGCACTTGGGCGATATACTTTTCAGGCACTAGTGTTGTTTTCATTCAACGCCCCAATGCATGGTATCATTGATTGTATGAGCCGATGAGATTTTATTATTAAAGCATTAGTTCTTTTATAAATTTAGCGCACTAATGCTCCATACATTTGTTTCTAGTCTTGGTGCTTTTATTTAAACTTACACCATCGGTGTGATTTTTCTAGTAAGCGCACCGCTAATAAAACATTTGCTAAAACTTTCCACCGCCTAGATTTTTTTAGTTGTGATGAAGTTTCGTTATCATTTTCACTAAAACATGTGCTACCACAAAAATATGTTGTAGCAAAGGTCTTTTTAACAATTTTTTGCCAATTTTATACACTAAAACATAATATTATATTATTATTAATAGTATCAATAATTATAATATAATATTATAATATAATTAATAAATATAGATAACCAATATTTTTAATGATATATTAATTTACTTTATATTGTTACTGAATTAGTACAAAACTATTGATTCATTAATAATAATATAGTAACCTTCATCCATTATGTTGATAAAATATTGTATAACAAAATATGTAATTAAATTAATATATTTGTATTAATAATAGTTAATAGATTATTGGTTCACTTATTAATAACCCAATAAATTGATATATTCTAATCAATGTACTAGGATATAAAATTAGTGTAAAGAGATAAATACCAATAAGTTAGGGCTAAGAGAGTATTGAGCTAGCTTCTACTAACTTCGAGTCCACCATCCTTATTGATGTGTTCATATGTCTTAAAATCTCAAGAGCCTCTAAGAATCTTCTTTTGAAGCAGTGATTTTCCTTAGTAATGATATAAGTGTTTTTTAAGTAGATGTGATGCTTGGCGAGAAGGGAATGTTCTGCAATAGTATAAGAGTGAGAGCATTAATTTTTAATGTCAACACAATGCTACTTTATTCTTGTTTTAACTGATGTTGATCAGTTTTGTCCTTGATAGATTTAATTTTATGTCTTATTGTTTCAAATGGTTTAAAAATAGAACCAATATTCATTGTTTCTGATTACTTTAGCTATTATGTCAGTTACACCACATATGTATAGAAGGCGTGCTTTTTTTGTTGGAAGATAACAAGTTAGCTGATTTTTGTGTGGGTTTCATCTTATCGTTTTCTTCATGATGGATTTAGAAATGTCCTTATATTTGTATCCAATTCCTCTGAAAAACATTACTAAGGTGGTCCAACTCTTGATCCAAGTGATCTTTATCGCATATCCTAACAATTTTTAATGCCGACTTATTGAGGATCCCAAATTTTTGAATTGGGTAATGGTGGGAGTTCACATGTAGGTAACTATTAATATGTGTCATTTTCCTGAATACTTGTTGTCCCAATGCCCCATCTTCATTTTCGATAATCAATACATCTAGGAAATTAATACAATTATTTTCTTCTAATTCCATAATGAATTTTATGTCACTTGATATTGTATTTAGATGCTCTGGGAATTTATTGAGTCCTTATTTACCATGTTTCCATTTTACATTAGTATCATTGACATATCTCTTCCATATTTTAGGTTTCAATAGGTATGATTCAATTACTTTATGCTCAATTTTTTCCATGTAGAGGTTGGCTACAATTGGAGAAAGAGGGGACCCCATTGCAACACTTGTGACCTGTTCATATTATTCTCCTTGGAAGCTAAATAATATTGAGCTTAGGAAAACTTATGCATGCTTAGTTGTCTCAGTGTCAATAACCTCATAAAGAAATTGGATAACATATTTTAAGGGAATATTTGTGTATAATGAAACTAAATCAACACTAATGATTAAGTCATCCATATCAACATTTTCATCCTTAATTAGTTTAACAAATTCATATGAATCTTTGGTGAAGGAGTCAGTGTGGTCAACAAGGGGGCTCCATTTTCGGCCATATACTTGGAAAACTAATATGTGGGAAAGCCAATGATATTAACAATAGGTCTCTTGGGAACTATATTTTTATGAGAATTAGGGAGACTGTAGATTCTGGGTGTTATCTCATCGGTTAGGAGGAGTTTTTTTCTTAATTTTATCGTAAAATTGGATTCCTTAATGGATTTCTTAACCTCCTTAGATACTTTAGAGATGGAGTTCTTTTCAAGCTTCCTTTAGCTACCAAAATTGAGGTCGTCCTTCATTTTTTCAATGTAGCTTTCTTTATCCAGGATTACGGTGGCACCTTCGTTATCCTCTTTGAGTATAACAATGTTATCATCATATTTTAGATTTTTTAGTGCTTGGACAAGTTCTTTTGGAAGGTTTAACCTTTCTGAAAACTAAGGCACAATCTTGCATTATATCTTCTTCTTTTCATCACTATCAAGGTGTTGTATTCTATCCTCAGTACAACATATCAAACTTTCAGTTGGGATGCCTTTAAAGGCAATAACAAAGTTGAGTCCCTTATTGAAAAATATAATTTTAATATTGCTCAAAGGGTGATTAAATAGAATGATTATCTTTGTGCTCTTACTCAATTTAGTTTTTGGTTGAGGCCAATAATTATTTTTAGGGTAGTTATTATTCCTATGAGCACTATTCAAATTATCATCACAATTGTTTATATTCTCAATATCATTGATATCGTTATTGTAATTTTGACTTATATTCTTTATTGGCATATTACAAATTAAATTACTATCATTTGAAATTTTATTATCATTCAAGTGGTTATGAAGAGAGTGCAGTTTATTTATTATTGGATTCGAAATGTGCATGTTAGGGTTATAACCTATATTGCAAATATTTTGGTTTGAAGTAACTTTTCTATTAATTTCAAACTTGACCTTACTAATATTTGAGGTGTTCTTATTATCTATTTGAGATCATAGGATTCTAATTCACCGATTGGGTTATCTGAAAGGTTTAATTTGTCGTTTCCATTTACTGCATTCACCACGAAAGAAAAATCACTATTGTTGTCAATGTTCGAGCTTATAGCGCCGCTGAGTTCCTTTTATAATCTATGATTATGTCAAAAGTAGAATATGATGCACAACCTGAAATGTACAGTCCAAAAACTTCAATAAAAACTAACAGAGGGACGATTACTCCACGAATTGGCCAGAGAAAGGGATAAAAGGGATGGATCTGGACACATATCCCGCATGCAAAGGAACTTTCACCCCTCCCTGCTTTGGCCTCGCGAATAAGCCTCCCATTGAGAAGAGTCACAAAGTCTTGCTCAGCTAAATCCAAATCATGTTGTCTTCTATGTGTATTTAGTTTTAACTTTTGTCTTCCAGGTGCATTGTATCCTTCCTTACTGGATTTAATAAAGGAGCTGACATCAATAACGTTCCAAAGGTTTAAGGTGTAGTCTAAATGCTTTTTCAAATAGAGAGCTTAACTAAAACCTGGTCCTTTTTTATTTCACCCTGCATTAGACCCTGTCATAACCCATTAAATGCTTTAGAGTTGTTATTGGATGGAAGTCTATGTTTATTGCTGGCCAACGGTGGTATAAGGAGGTTGCCTGTAGAAATTTTGAGGAAACATAGCTCTGCCATCCTTCTCTCTATCTTTAATCTTAATTTTTAGAGTAAACTAATCTCATTCAAAGTTCCCCTTCTAACAATCTTTCTTTACAAGTTTCTTTAGAATTTGAATAATTTGCTTCCCTAGTTTTATCAACCGTTATCATTTTCAATTGACTTGACCTATCATCAAAATGTAAATTGATGAGAGGAAAAGTCAGTGAAAAAGAAATAAATAATAAGAAGGAAATACAAAAATAAAAAATTAAGCCAATATCAAGTAAATCCTAAAAGCTAAAGTTAAAAATTAAATGGCAATATAATAGATCAAAGAAAAATATTTATTTAATAATAACGTAATAGAATTAGCTGCATAATAATATATTAATTTTTGTTTTTAAAACGAAATTAAAAGTATTTAGAACTAATTATATTGAAATTAATACTATAAAAGAATAAAAATATTGATAGAATAATAATCAAAGGATAGACTATAAAATTAAGAAATTATTAATAAATTATGATTAATATTTTACTATTATTAATAGTTATGATATAATTATATAATAATAATATAGATAACCAAATGTATTTAAATATTAATGTACTTTATATTATTAATGAATTCGTCTACGAAAGTATTTATACATTAATAATAATGCAAATACCTTGGATCCATTAGTAAATATATTAATAAAACTATTGCATAATAAAATATGGCATTAAATCAATATATTTGTATTGATAATATTTAATAAATGTTAATATATTATTGGTTTATTTATTAATAAGCCAATAAATTGATATATTAGAATTAAATTATGAGAATAATAAATTAGTTTTATAAAATTAATTGTATTGGAGCCAATTTCTACTAATTCTGAGTCTGCCATCCCTATTAAGGTTTTCTAGATGTCTTAAAATCTCAAGAGCCTCTCTAAATCTTCTTCTGAAGCAATGATCTTCCTTAGAAATGATAGAAGTGTTTTATGAGAAGATATGATGTTTGGTGAGGAGGGAATGTTCTGCCAAAGCAAAGGAGTGAGAGCATTGATTTTTAATGTCAACAAACTGCTCCTTTATTCTATTCTTGTTTTAAATGATCTACTAGTTTCACTAATATAGATTTTTCCATGGGAGCATTTAATTTTATAGACTCCTTTCAATTGATGTTGACCAGTTTTGTCCTTAACAAATTTCATTTTATGTCTCACTGTTTCAAATGGTTTAAAATAGAACCAAAATTCTTTTTCTTCAGTGCTTCAAAATTTCTTTACGGGGGTCTTTGAAATGGATCTTGATAATGTAGGAAGTTTGGTAGATAAAAATAACATTATTTAGGGTAAGACATTGTATTGAAAATTTGAGTAGTCAAGTAAGATAAGCTTATACTAGAGTATAAGTTGGTTTGGGAAATATAATAGATAGAGGATTGACATAAGATAGAACTAATTATGTTACTTATTGAGCAAAATAAATGGGTGAACACATTAGTGGCTAACATATGGAAGCCTTGAATGAATTCTAATGAAGCACATCGATACAAGACCTAGTATGCTCTAGCATTGACTTGTTTATGAAGTGTGGTGAATAAGTAGTTAGAAAATGAAAGACTAAGTCAAGTGGGATTGTTAATAAACTAGCACTCAAACTCAATGAAGTGACTAAGATCAATGTTTTGTTAGAGGCTACATAACTTGAATAACCAAGAGAACAATGGATAACTAGATTTAAAGTAACACACATATGTCACATCAATAATAATTATAAAAATAACTCATTAAAATCAGGCAATTGGAAATGAATGAATTGTACAATCGAAATCAATTGTTTAACTAACAAAGAAGAGGATCGATTGTAACTATCTTATATGCCATTAAAAGGGTGAGCTATAAGAGTTTGGTTCTAAAGTGGATGTTGTACACATGTTGCAAATGTTGACATATTTCAATAGTAAATAAAATGTGAGAATACATTGTTAGTTAGAACAATATTGCTTTGTCACAGTAAAAAGTCCATGGATGGGTCAATAAAAGAATCTATAGGTCATATTAGATATTAAAATAACATACATTATAATTTGATTAAAATATATAACTGAATTAGATATTTGTTATGGAGTAGTTATTCTTAAACATTTGGAATATCCCATTATGTGTTGGAGGCTATAGTAGGTAGGATTTTTTTTAAATGAGAAACAATTAAATCAAATAATTTCTCTAAAAAATGTAAGTGGCAAGTAATTTGCATATACGATAATGTAATTGTGCTTTTTTATAGTTATTGCAAATTAGTATTGATAAACAAATAAAATGCAGCAAAAATATATAAAGGATCTCTTTAGTAGTAAACAAAGAGTATAATTTTCAAGACAAAACTCCTTGTATAAATAAGTAAATTATTTTTGGTATGTGATTATGTAAATTGCTAAAATTCTCATAACTAAAATTTAAAACATAATAAAGAAAGAAGCAAACATCCAAAAGTAATCCATCATGGTATGTTGGCAGAGGTGGAAAAAGAGTTTGGTGCAAATACTCATAAAGTTGGTTGTAACTGTGTTCTCAGTTTACAAATACACATCAAATTTCTTGTTAGATTTCACACTTGTGTGGTTATTTTTTGTAAAAGAAGAATTCATATTATCTACAGTAATATTTGAATTTTGTCTAATGTTTCTATCACAAAAATGCTTAATAAATGGAAGGTCTAATGCTCTTCTTTCGATATTTAAACTAGATTTCTCGAGTAAACATATCTTTTTCCATGCATTCTCTCCGTATAGGGAAATAATGTTAGATTTCAGACTTCTATGGTTATTTTTTGTAGAAGAAGAATTCAGATTATCCATAGTAATATTTGAATTTTTTCTAATGATTCTATCATGACAATCATTAATAATTTGAAAATTTGTTTCTCTTCTTTCAATCTTTATCTTAGATTTCTCGAGTAAACAAATCTCTTTCCATGCAACCACTCCGTATAGAGAAATAATGTTAGATTTCAGAATTTTTTCATTATCTTTTGTAGAAGAAGAATTTGGATTATCCATAGTAATATTTAAATTTTGTCTAATGATGCTATCATGACAATCCTTAAGAAACTAAAGATTCACTACTCTTCTTTCAATCTTTATCCTAAATTTCTCAAGTAAATAGATCTCTTTCGATGGATCCCCTTCGTATGCATGAAATTTCTTGTAGTTATATTCTAAATTTCCTCTTCACTCTCCATGCTATCTCTTGTAAAACCATGTTATTAACTATCAAATATCCAAGATATATGCTTAATTGAAAATATATATTGTTTAATCATGATTTCCATGTATATTTATTTATTTAAAATCTTTAATTTAAAATTTCATAAATAAAATATTTAAATTAAACATTACATATTATTTAAGTATGAATTAACATATAAAAAATTTACTAAACAAATAAAAAATGAAAAATTTAATTTAAAAATAATTATAAATAAATACAAACATACTTTTTTTTTTTTTATTTTTTATTTACTTTTATATAAAAATTTAATTTTTTCATATGAAAAATGTTATCTCTCCTTTGTTGCAACAAACTCAATTCATATATATTTTTCCACGATTTTATTTTTAAATCTCAAACAATGATATAAGATATTTAAAAATTATTCTTTACAAAAAGAAAATTTGTCGGCATAGAAGACTTAAAAAAAAGCCATTCATCTCACTTTATTAGACCTACAAACAATGATATAAGATATTTAGAAATTATTCTTCACAAAGAAGAAAGATTCTCAAGATAGAAGACTCTTAAAATTTTCGTTCATCTATCTTTCTTAGATCTACAAGAAAATTCACTTGTATTGATTATTGTATCTTTAAATCCCAAATAATAAAATAATAAAGTAACGTTAAAAAAAAATTCACATATCTTGATATTAATTTTGAGGAATTATTTCACATTCTTAAAAAAAAAAACGATAAACCAATAAACACACAGACTTTTATTCATCGTTGTATCTCTAAATATCAAATAATAAAATAATATAAAAATTGGCCTTATTTTGACATTAATTTTAAGAAATTAGTTCAAGGAATTTCAAAAAATATTTAAGCTATTCTCTTAGTAATTATCTTGGAATTTTAAATTTGCAACCCTATCTTCAAATTAAAAAAACTAATATAAAGATCAAAGACGGATAAGAGATTATGATTGGAGTTAAAATTATGATTGCCTAATGGTTGGCATAGTCATATTAAGTTACTTGTTCTTGTGGAGGTTTTGGGTTCAAACCCATGGACTTTTAATTTAATAATTATTAATAAAAAATGAATAATAATGGTGGGTGTAGTTTAGTTGAAGTTAGAAGTGTGTTCAAAAGCTAATTACATACAATCCACATTTACGCATAGCCAAGACTACTAATTTTAAGATGAATATATGTGTAGAGCAAGTTGTATGTGGAGGATGGATTGAGGGTTGTGAGGAATTGATTCATTGAAATGGAATAAAATGGAAGAAATAATTCATAATGTGGGTGTGCTTTTATATCGGTTCATGACTAGTTAATGAGAGAATTCAATGAGTGGAGTTTCCGAAGGTAGTGGTTCAATCAAATTATCTAGATGCAAAATAATAGGGTTGCTGAAGCATTAACAAGAAAATGGAAATGGACTAGCGAACATGCATCTGTACTGGAATTCTTTTGTTGTTTTTGATAGGCATGCAATATCTGTTTCAGAATGTATTTTCAAATGTTTTAAGTTTAGGAGGTTTCGAAGGCTACATTTGACAATGGGGAGAGAGTGACTCTCAGGAAATGGTGAGAGGGTGTTGAATATTAGGGGAAAGAATGTCACCCCCCATTGTGTCTAAACACTTTCAACTAGAGGGGTTGATTGTTGCAATGATTTTAATTATTGTTTTGATCATTATGGACACTATAAAGGCCGAGAAAATAAGGAAATCAACATACCTGCATTATTAGAAGAAGCTTAATATGTTTCTTCATAACAAAATTAAGTGTTTTTGAGAAAATAATCTAGTGGAGGTGTGCAAAATTTTAGGTACTTAAATGCTCCATGATCTCTTTAATTCACTTACTAAGAATCAATGTTGCTAACGTAGCTCATTGGTCATGATATTTTGTACATGGGGGAAGAAACTACTAGATAACCATGTAGAATTAAGTAAATAATGCTTTGGTTGGAGATGTTATTACCATTGGGTTCAGTGCAATCTATGCTGGTGTAGAGTCTATCATTATTGTATTGAATGCTTCCTACAAAGCTATAAAAAATATTGAAGAAAGTCATCAATCACAATATCCTCTCCGAGTCAGTTGGTTATCTAATTGTCTATATGTTATGTGTTGCACAATGCTTGACCCCTAAATGTTAAAAGGTAGTTGATATTATCATTTTTTTCTGTTGATTAGTGAATATTTTTTTCTTTTTCTGGGTGTGCTTAGTAAATGGTTCCCATGGGTTTCGATGTGTATCCCTAATTGGTGGTGCCTTGTTTGGTTCTAGTTTGCGATTGGTGGTGGCACTCTTTCAGATTCAAAATTTCAAAACAATTATTTGGTTGGGTGGGTGTAGGTGTAGGAGGTTTCTCATTTATGGTTGATAGCTTTTGGGAGATGGTAGTCCACTTGAAAGATTTGTTTCAGGATTTGTAAGCATTTTCAGAGAGGTAATTCTCTTATTCAATCACTTTAAATCATACCATGGTCAGATTGCATCCTCGGTCTCTTTAATGGGCTTATTCAGATAATCTCAACTAACCAAGTTTTGAAAGACGTTTCTTTTGGATTCAAATTTTCAAAACAATTAATTGGTTGGGTGAGTGTTGGTGAAGGAGGTCATCCCATTTATGGTTGGTGGCTTTCGGGAGTTGGGAATCCGTTGGGAAGATTTTCCTTGGGATTTTTCTTCTCTCTTAGACAGATCATTCTCTTATTTGATCACTGTCATTCACATCATGGTTAGATTGTATTCTAGATCTCCTTAATGGTCATGTTCAAAAATCTTAACCAACCAAATTTTGAATGACCTTTCCTTATTGAGCCAAGCCAGTTGGACCTGTCTAAGGGCACTTTTTTGAGTAGTGTGGTTTTTCTTCTCTGACTCTTATTATCATAGTGAGACTATCAGGGCCCGACATGGACAATATATTTGGGGAATTGGTGGGGCCACATGTTCCTGGAGATGTAAGATCAAATTGTGACTCATGAATATTTTTCTGCCAATTCATTGTGTTGTGGCATTAGCATCTGTGGACAAAAAATTTCCAATTCTCTGAAGTGAAACATATTTCAAAAAAGATAAAATCATTTGATTTATGTTATAGTAGAGATCATGGAGTGATCAAGTGGTTGGTCCTAACCAGTAAAGGTGGTAAAAAGGAAGTCTCTAGAAGTTTTGATATAGTAGCAAAGGACTTAACAAATGCATGTTTTCAAGTGGGGCTATAACACCTATGTTGATTGACTCTACATTTTGGTTGGTCGGAAAAGGAGGGAGTATGTATCCCATTGAAAATAGAAGACATTACATCTGTGATCGATAGTATTATTGATGTTGATGGTTTGATTGATGTCACCATAGTAGTTGAAAAAGGAATTCACTGGCAAGGGGTTTGGCTCCACTATACTTTTATCTCTTGTTCCTTCTATGAAGGCTCATCCTAAGGAAGCTCATGGGCTTAATAATGAAGGCTAGAAAGGTAAATAGGATAAGTCAAGATACCCAAGATGTCAGGGTAAGAAACCCATCAAAGTTGATTCAGAAGTCCAAAAACTTATCCTTGGTGTGGACGTATACTGGGAAGATGCTATGAGTCTTAAAGAACATGTATCGGTGGGTAGATGGGAATACATTAAAATTTTGGGGGCTTATATTAAGGAATGGGTCAATAGATGTTGGTCATCCATCTTGGAAAATAGGTATAGGCCCAAGGTAAGTGTTATGATAAAGGGTTGGTTTGATTTCCACTTTTTAGAGGTTGCGAACATTGAAAAGTTGCTTCTCTCCCATGGGTAAAAGGCAAAGGTTTTCTATGTCTTTAGAGATGTAATGTGGGTTTTTACGTGATAAAATAAATTCCAAAATGGAATATTATCTAGGAAAAACTTCCTAACCTCCCTTTAAAACTTTGGGCAAAGAAGGCAATATTGACAATCGCCAATAATTATGGAAAGATATTTTATGTGGAAGAAGGTATTATTGGTCTCCTCGAGAAAATAGTTGCATAGTTTTTGTTCGAGGTAGATTACTCTAAGGGATTTCCTGTAGATTTGGACATATGTTGGGGGCCATTTTCCATTCACCAATAGGTGGACTTCTGGGGTATTCTATTTAGGTATCTGGGATGCCATAAAATAGGACACTTGATTGCTTCATGTCTAGTGCATCTTGGTGTCATTCGTCCTATTATAAAGAGAAAAATAGTATTTTTAGATGTTGATCATACCAACAAATATTCCACAGTAATTATTAATGCCCCCTAGGTGTCACATGATATGCATATCACATATGATGGTAATACGAGAGCTACCGGTTCTCCCTTCGCAACTCACAAGTGCTAAGACATGGATATCTCATATAAGTTTGTGCCACATTATTTTCCCGACCGCTGCAAAGAGAAAGCAAGGGGTTGTTCATTTGATTCTCCTATTTCTCTTTTAAGACCCAAATAATTGGCCCAACTTAATGATAATGCATCGAAGCCCATCCCAAGGATGAATTATCAGCTAACTCATTAGTTGGGGAAGATAACATCTCATATTTCGATGGATCGGGATCTTCTCACCAAATACCGAGATGGATCTCTCTCTTTGGAGCCTCTATCGACCAATAAGCCCTTACTTTTGGATCAAAACACACTTAATAATCATGATTGGAGAAATAATGTTTCATAGTGCAAGAATAAGAGTATTAAACATAAGAAACTTTTTTCATATACTAGTGTGGAACACAATCTTAATTTATGCTTTTTTGAAGTTGTAGAGGAGGCTCTCTATCCTCTGTTTGACCCTAGCTCATCCAATGTTATTATGAGCACAAATGACTCTTCTGATACACAGGGCCTTATAGGTGATTATCCTTCTTACATGCCCACATGGAGAAGATTATATCAATCAACATATAAGGTTTGGGATCTACCTAAAAAATAAGGTCCATGCCCAATATTATATTCACAAACAAGTCATCGATTGTGCTCTTATAGGAAACTATGTCTGAAAAGTATTTTCTAGGGATATACTCTCAATTTTTTTCATTCATGGTTGATCTGTGCTATAAGAACATCTAGGCCATACAAGGGCTTGGTATCCAAGTGAACCCCAAAATTTTCTAATTCAAATCATACAATTCTAGGGTGGGGATCATTTTGACAGGATAGTGTAGGGTTACATGTTAGAGGATTCGTATTATCAATAAATATGATCCCTACACCAATCGAAGGAATTATTGGGATAATATGGATTCATGTGGTCTCTTGGAGATAAATAACCCCATTTTGGTTGGGGATATGAATCTTACATAGGAAGAGGGTGAAATTTGGGGTCAAAAAAATAACCTTAATCTATTTATAATTTTTTTTAAAGAACTCATTTCACTCAATATCCTCAAGGATATTTTCCCTAATCCTATTTTCCCTACCTAAAGGAATGGGATTAATAGTGTAGATGGAATTAAAAATATACTCAACCAGTTTCTTGTTAATCTATCCAGAAATGAAGGGTGGAAAGAGTTAAAATCAAGGTATTTATTTATAAACATCTATGACCATGAAGCCATAGTCTTGGAGTGGAATGGGAATATGAGATGAAGGGAATCCATTTTAAATTCAATCATATGTGGCTCAAAGAAAATGATTTTGCAGAGTTCGTTAAAAATTATTGGTTCCAACCTTTGGAGTATTTCCGAGAACATTATATGGAGAAATTAACTTTTAAGCTAAGAAAGTTGAAATCTATGGTCAAACAATGGATCATGATGAGGAAAACAAAACATGAAAGGGAGTTGGACCTCATCAATCAAACAATTGCATAAATTAATGATATTACAAACCCCAATTGTTTTGAAGAGTATACAAAGAGAGAAATCATTGAACTATCTACAAAAACAAATAGATTATTAGAATTACAAAAATATCATTGAAGAATGAAAAGGAAGATTCCTTGGGTTGCGGGTGTTGATCGAAACATTTCTCTTTTGATAGGGTGGCTTAGAAAAAAAACAATCAAATTCTATCTAGAACATCAATGACAAATAGAATAATATGATCACATTGCAACAGGACATCTGGAGGGAGGTTGACCGTTATTTTAAAATCCTATACACTACCTCACAGTTGGATAATGTGATAGCACAAATGGAGATTGAAAATCACTTCCTATGTATGGTGGAGTATGAGGCCACTGATATATTATATGGTCCAATCATGTTAGAGGAATTATTCATGGTTATGAAATCCATGGTGAAAAGCAAAAGTCCCAGCCGTGATGGTTGGCCAATTGATTTTTTTAGTCAAGTTTTTGACATTATGGGATCTGATATGGTACAAATGGTGGAAGAATCACAAAGTAAAATCCATATATTAGTTGCATTAAATGCTAATTTCATCTCTTTTATCCCTAAATATAAAAACACTTCTTCTTTCAAAGATTTTAGGCCTAATCATTATGTAATTCAATCTATAACATTATCTCCAAATTATTATCTAACAAACACAAAAATATTATTTCTCCTCACATTTCTCTTGAGAAATTTGATTCCTTCCAAATAGATAGATATAGGATACATTGGAGATTCCACAATAATTCATCCACACAATCAGAACTTGGAATATGAAGGCATGCCTCATCAAAATAGATTTGATCAAAGCATATGATATGATTGACTAGGACCTGCTGCGATCAATTCTTCACAAGATAGGCCTTGAGAGAAGGCATTATGCATGTATTATGGCTTGTATATCCTTTGCAAACTTGGGTATTATAATTAATGGAAACCCAACATATTTATTTAAGATATCCCAAGGCATGCACCAAGGATGTGCGCTCTCTCCTCTTATATTCATCTTGGTTGTAGATGGGCTGACCAAGGGCATCAATGAAGCAATCACAAATGGTCTGATCGAGGGCTACAAGGTGTCCAGAAGCATAATATCCACCCACTTCATGTTTGTGGATGACCTTATTTTTCTTGGACATGTTCAAATTCAGGAATGACAAGATTTTCATCATATTATGTCTATTTTTTGTAAAGCCTCTGGTCTCTTCATGAATTGTGACAAATCCAATCTGATATCTGACAAGGTGGATGTGAGAACTATTAAGGAAATTTCCAATATTTTCAGTGCTAAATATCAATCTCTCATGGATGGTTTCAAGTATTTGGTTTTCAATCTAAAACCAAACAGTTATTGGAACCATGATTGGGACTAGCTTATTGATAAGTTCAAGCAAAGATTGGGTTTGTGGGAGCATAAATGGATTTCCTTTGAATGTCAACTTGTGATGATTAAAGAAATATTACAGAGCATCTCATTTTACTTGATGCTCCTATTCCACCTACCAAAGGCTGTCATCGACAAAATTGATGCCATTATTAATGGTTTCTTGTGGAGTGGTGTTGGAAAAGAGGAAAACTTTCATCTCGCCAACCTAAAATCTCTCATAAGGGAAGTGGATGATGGGAAATGGGGCATTCATGATTCATAGATATTCAACCTTTCCCTTCTCACAAAAAATCTCTAGAGGGCTCATACAGGTGATCTTATATGGCATCAAAGTATTAAAGACAAATATATTTACAACTCTAATTCGGAATATTGTGTTTTCTCTAATGCTCCTAAAGAAAAGCAATATTCCTTCATTTGGTGCAGTTTGATGAAGGCTAAAATCTTGTTATGTGGTAACTTGAGGTGGGAATTTGGTAGGGGAGACATGGTCGCTATTGCCCTTAATACTATGAAAGGTATGACTGAGTGACATCTCTTCTCAGTCAATGCATTAAATTTTTTCCATGAATCGGGAAGATATTATTTAGTGCATATTTCCCCTAACACATTTTATTCCCATTCCTCTCCCTCATGGCCTAGTTCTTCATACATTCACCTTCCATCTTGGATGGAAGCACAATGGGAACATTGTAGGTTCAATCTATGTCAATTACGGGTTGTTTTGACTAACAGACTAGATCATCTTGTGTGGGGTAGAAAGGAGATTAATGGATGCATCTTGGTCAAAGAGGTATACTCTTACATCTCTCTGAAGTAGGTTCATATTCCCAACCTCTACTGTTGCTAAGATGTGGCGCTGGGAGGCTCCCCTAACTCAAATGTTTTACTTGGATGGTATATATGAACAAAATTTTAACATGGGAGAACCTCTCCAAAAGAGGATTACAGGGTCCCAACATTTGCTCGATGTGTACGAAGGTAGAGGAGGATGTCTTACACCTCTCCCTAATCTTTCCCTTTTCTATTGGGGTTTGGCAGGAGGTTTCCTTTTACTTTAACCTAAGTTCATCGGTGGTCAGATCCTCTATTAGTGATTGTTTATCTTTCTGGTTTGAGTACCAACAAGAGTATGGTTCGCTTACATTATATACCCTCTGGGTAATTTAGAGGAACATAAATTCTTGTTTTTTCCAAGAGTTATTTCTATATGTGAGTCTAACTTGCATTAGATTTTAGGCCTACTTTTCAAAAATAGGCCCCTGGTGCCCCAATCCAAATTCAAGAACCTGTTTTAGGCGTGAGGTTGGAATTTGTTCCCCTATTTCCTTTTTTTATGGAGCTTCACAAGATGGTTAGTGTGGTTGTGGAGTGTTCATTATCCTTGATCGAGAGCTCTCCTACCATTTCTCTTGGTTCAACGGGGTTGGTTCTAATTGCAGGGTAGAATTATTGGCATTGTGGGGTGCCCTCTATTGTGCTTCTTAGCTAGACATTGAGGAAGTTGACATCTATGGGGACTCCCATATTGTTATCAATAGGGCTAGGGACATTTCTTCATTTTTTTCCTCCTTTGGTTCACCATTGAATGTTTCTTATTCATGATATGAATATGTTTTTTCAGGAGAATTTCCTTCTCTTGCATTTACCATGAGAATAATTTAGTAGAGGACCTCTAGTTCAGGTAAGGACTCTCTTTGGCTCCTGGATATATTCATTATAGTTGGATGATTAGTTATTATTAGAGCCATGTTGGGTTTTCTCCCTCTGACTGGGGGATTATGTGATTGTTGGTTTTTTAGCCTTTTCTTATATGGTTGTAGTATGTCAAGTTGTACATCCATGTTCTTTCAGGGGTCCTTTGCTTTGTCTTTATCATGTTTTTCAACTTTTTTATATTGTTGTATCTTAATGGTGATCATGGGGTTATCTGATCTCTATTATATACAAGTAAATTGTGCTAATGTACTACTTTTCTTTTAATAAAAATGCAACTATTTTTTTCTTTGTAAAATGATGTTCATGTATGGACAAGGTTCATAAACTTTGATATTGATAGATTTTTAAAAAAGGTGTGTAAAATCAGAGTGATAATCTCCATTATGTGCATTTTAGGTTGAACTTAATATCTTGCTGCTATGTATTACAATTTAATTCACTGAAAGAAGAGAGACAAGGGAATGGTACTTGGACAAAGATAACTTAGACAAATTAAAAGGTAATTAGTATAAATGTTGATGGCAAATTATTAACACTTTTCATATACTTTTAACATTTCCTATTAAAATGATCAAATGAGCATTCATACCTTTCTAACATTTTTCATTAAAATTATTTTCTTACCAAAGATCCCATCTCGTTAGGATGTTTATAGTGCCAATTTATATTTCGGGAATAAAAAAAAACATACATTACAGGTATGCATGGATGTCGCACAATAAATAGGCAGAGTGGTTCTTGGCTTGTTGGACGTAGGCAGAGTAGTTCTTGGCTTGTTGGACGTCCGCGAGTTAAAGTCATCGTCATTTAATTCAAACGCTGTAGCGGTACTCTTGGCAGGCACATGAGCCCAGAGAGGTTGCCCGCAGACACAGCTCTCGGTATATGCGCCACCATGTGCTTCATATAGTTGCCAAAGGCAACCTCCTTCGAGCGTAGTCTAAACAGGCAACTATTTTTTGAGAAAATAATGGAAATTCCAGTTTGATTATGATAAAATTTTGTAAAATATTTTAGAGAGGCTGATTACAATTGTCAACTAAAGATTGTGAGTGGTCCAAAAAATTTTAATCCTAGAAATTTTGATGGTGTATAAAAAACAATTAAAATATTTTATAGTGAAATTCCTGGAAAGTTTTCTAACGATTAAACAGGGAAATTTCTAAAAAAATTCTAACAAAACCAAATTTGTAATAATTGCAACTTGCAAGAAACCTCCTTCAATCGTATGATTCGTTGGAAGCATTCGACCACTAGCCGGTGAGATATCTTCGAGTTGAAGTCATCAACATTGACTTCAAACGCTGTACTTACATTGGTTGAAGCCAGTTCCGAACTTTCAAACAATGTCAGACACGTGCTCACAGAAGTGTTGCACGCAGAGACCCCGCAAAGTGCTGCTTAATGTGAGATCGTTTATCTATTTTTCCGCTCGTCTCTTAAAAGAAGCCGTCTAAACAGCTACATGTTTAGACTACGCCTTTTTTAATAACGTCAAATATCGTTTTTCATTGAATGAAGACCTACCCCATATGAGCCGGATGATTCTCCTTTGAACAGGATGAAAGGAAATGAATTTACTTGAGAGAGTTTTGCGGCACGATTGGGATGACTCTCGACAAGAAAAAGAAGCATACCTTCGCAGAGTCCATGAATACCTTTCATCAACGCAATGTCGTCGCTCAGTCTCCGTTACCTTCGCAGAGTAAAAAGGATAGTACATGTGGCTTGTTGCAAATGGCTCTTGATAGAGGACAAAATTCGGTGGCAAATCGTCTTCTGAAAGAACACATTAGACGTAATAATAATTACCATTTCAAAAATCCCAAACAAATATAATAAGTGCCATATTTAAAAGTCTTAAATAAATATTATAAGAGAAATGAATCTTAAACTAATTACAATAAACTTCCACTAACCTATTACACCATTATTTAAAAAACAAATTAAAAGTATCCAGTGATAACATATTATGGATATTTTTAAAAATATTAATAACTACTTAATCATAAATTAAAATTTAAGGGTCGTTGATGTAAAATTTTCCGATCACATGCCCATCTAGAGAATAAAGAGATCGATTCAAAACACATTGCCAAATAAATTAATTTAAATGGTTTGAATAATATTGAATAATTAAATTACAAACATAGAACCTTTTCAAAGAAAGAAATTGTTTACTAGTTAAATTTTCTTAGTTCATACATATGAGTCCAAAAATGACTACTTGATTATTATTTAGCTAACCATAAATGGAGTTAGTTAATCACATGTGGAAACATAGTAAAAAATAGAGTTGGTGGTAAATGGAATTAGCAAAAAGCAAATGAGAATCTAAATGCGAACTCATGCATGTATTCTTGAACTCTACAAAAGTAGTATATAAAATAGAACTAAAATATTAAATAACAATGCACTAGACCCTAGGAGTAGGGCCACTTACATAATATGTAAATATAGTTAAATGTGATCTTCCTGGTGATGAAGGATACCCAAATTCACCTCATTTTGCACTAAATTGCAAACAATCTTCTCATCTCCATTTGAGATACTCACTACATGATTTCTTAAATTTATAGCTAAAAGGTTCTTCTTCTTAGCATCATTCTTATGGTTCTTATGGAATAGATGTAGATTTAGTTTCTAACACTTTTCCTTAGTGGTACCATTGATATTTCAATGGTTGTGGTTGTTACTTGGGTCATTAAATTAATGTCTAGTTGTTGTTGTCTTATTTTCTTTCTCTCTCCACTTCTTCCTTCTCTCCTTGGTAACATATAGGCTTTCATTCTATTTGGAACCACTTGATTGTCCTTTCTTGTCGCCTTTATTTTCTAGCTATTTTTCTTGCACACAAGCTACATAAACTATCCTAGGATTGAATATTTTCTTTCACAAATGAATATATAGGCCTTCAAAATACTTGAGGTGTACATCTAGGTTCTTGGGATAGATACCTAACATGATATCCATCTTCCTAATATCAATGATGTAGTCTTGCAAACTCTACACTTCCCTTTCTTGAAGTAATCCTAATGGATCCATTAGTCCTCTTTATACCTAATAGGATATAAATATGACTTAATTATGGTTTTAAATCCTCCCATTTAGTTATTGGCGGATCACAATCCAACCTAAGTGCCTCCATGTGACTTTCCAACCAGGTTAATGTATGTCCATTTAGTCTCAGTCTAACAAACTAAATATTCTAATGTTCTTCTAAATGGTGAATACTAAACTAGACCTATTTGTATTTCAACAATTATTCAACATTGTTACATTAATTTCACCTTGGTATCCATTTTTCTTCCAAATTAAATAAGAAATATTAAGGGGTAATATTATGAAACATGTTCCTTAAAATTGATTAGAATCAAATAATTGCAGTCCACTTCAAGGGGGAACCTCCTTTTAGAATGAATACAATGTATCAAACAATATTTTATGATATCAAAAATATGTCTCCTTGGAATATGGGAGGGAAAGCGTAAAATTATCTTGAAAGTGTATAATGAAATATTTTTACCTATATAATAATATAACAAAAGAGATGTAACAAATAAATATCCAAGGATTAATATGTGGTTTTAGGGCTAACATGGGGCTTATCTGGGGCTTAACATGTAGGTATCCTTCAAACAAGTGTTTCCCTCAACACTTGACTAATTGTGAGCGTTTCTACATGAATAAATCATGTTCCCATGTCATCTCTTCCACTATTAGGTTCTTTCATCTAATGAGTTATTAAACAATTGCTTGATATATTATACATTTAATCCTTTTCTCTTGGATTATTTCTATTTCTAATTCAATGTTTCCACTTCCATTAATATCTAGTGAAATAGTTTGGACTGGGATCTTGTTACTAATTAGATTCTTTAAGAAAGAAACATGGATGACTAGGTGTCTGCATGAAGACAAGAGAAACATATTATAGGGGACATAATACCTCAGTGCTAATTTATTGTCCTTCTTTCATTGGTTGATGGAAAACTATTTATATGGTTGTAGTCTTAGAAATACCCAATCCCCCACTTAAAATTCCATTGTACTCTGATGTTGACATGCTTTCTATTCATCTTATTTTTGTGTTTTCAAAGTATTTCTTCATATAGGATATTTTGGCTATAACATCATTACCATAATACTTCCTCATATCAATGTTCGTAATGAAAAAATTCCTTGATGTTAACTAGAAGATGGGATGATGTGGATCCTCAAGTGAAAAATCATGATTATAGTTTTGTGATTCAATATTTGTGCTCTCTAATTGTGATAAATATTCTCCATATGTGACTGATTTCCAACACAATTGTTCTCCTTATTTTCACGATTTCCTTGGATCTCCATATCTCCTTGATAAATCCTCTCTAAGAGAATCTTTCCATGAAATTCATGAATGCTTGTATTTATCTCTAGATAGCTTTTTCTATTTCTTCCTTGGATTTTTGTATTCCTTCCATGTTATCCTCCATCTCTTTTTTGCATTTTTCTCTTATTCTTGCACCTGTGTCACTTGACTTTTGAATTTAGATACTTGACAATGAGCATCTTTTATTTCTTCATGAGTAATGGATGGGATTTCTATAAATTTCAGTGTTGAAGTATATTTTGAAGAACCATTAGGAGCCATGCAAGTAAATAATAATTCTCTTATTTATCCTCTTTATCACAATTTTTAAGTCACCAAAAATAATTCTTCTAATCAAAATTTAGTCTGAATATATGTTACACACCTTTCAAAACCCTAATTCACAAATTATATAGATGGTTTACTTTTGTCCCAGTATATTTCTAAAATTACAACCCTTCTAAATCTAAAATTATGGCCTAAATTACTTTGATATGTCTTCTCTACAATTCCATAGGTCTAACAAAAATTTAATGTGCCAAGTGACAGTGATGGTAAGCTTCCCAAAACTTTCTGAATTTTGGCCTTTTCCCAAGAGAAAGCTTATATAACATGTTAAATGTCAACTTTTTAAAATATGATTATGAAAATTTTAATTAATGTACTCATTATGTCCTTTCAGATTGCTGAAAAAATCACTATTTGAAATTTCCCTAGGAGAAATTTACAATAGAAATTTCAATATCACTAGTTTGAAAATCATTTCAGAACTATGCAGAAACCCTAACTTCTAGAGTGTGCATCTCCAAATTTGTATTGAACCAAAATCCAAATTTTTTATTAGCCATATATAATACCTCTCATATGTCTCATAAATGTTTCATAGTCTTTTGTATCCTAAAAATGAAGTTATAACAAAAAATCCAATATATCTCTCTTTCAAAACTAATCTAGGAGGATTTAAAAAACCCTAACTTCCACAGGGTGTATGTCTGGAAGTATAGTGAAACAAAATCTAAAATTTTAATTAGATGTAAATCAATATCTCTCCTCATTTTCTAAATAATTTCACAGCTTGAACTTCCTCCCCTAAAAAAATATATTGAAAGTGCCACGATTACTCATTCGAAGTAGCAAAGCCTTTGGTATGTATACTCTAATACCAAATATTTTGAACCATGCACCTTAAAAACGGTAAGAATCTAATAATTACAATCCATGAGGGGAAAACCTACTTTTACAAATATATATAGGGATAGAAAGAGTACAATTATAATGAAAGGGCACACTGAAATTCTTTGGCCTACATAAAAATATAGTAATATTAATGTAATAACCCAATATCTAGGGCTTAATAAGGGGTTTTATGCTTCACACAGGGTTTTTCTATGGATTAATTGATAATGATAGTGGAATTTGGCCTCTCTTTCGTAGGTTCTTTCCTCGATTTTTTTTGGCTCTTCATGATCTCTTAGTTTCCCTTATGATCTGATCTTTGAGTTAGATCCTTCATCCTCCCTAAATGGTCAAATATTGCCTATTAGAACCACCATGAGGAGTACCAAATTGTGAGAAATTTCAACTACTTTCTCTTTCTTCCTTGCAAACCTTGCTAATATTATATCTCAAGGGTTGTTGTAAACAAAATCATCTATCGTTTCTAGGATTCTATGATTGTTCTTCTTAAACCAATTCCTAGATCCTATAATTTCCCACAAATACTCCAATGAAAAATTTTGTGATACCATTATGATTTGTAAAATTCCATGGATATTCTAGTAGAATAGTTCATCACAACAAATCTTATAATATTCTAAAATATTAAACTATGAAATTTAATGTTTCCTTAGATCCCAGATTAATTAATTACTAGCTTAGCTAGAATTTTGAGAAATAACTAAAACAAAAAAAAATGAAAATAGCCACAATAATACACCATCCACACAAATGAAATAGGATTTATCCTTAGAAACCCAATATCATATGAAATATATCGAGAAGGTGAGGCCTATTCTCTTCTCTCATTGCTTCATTTGTAAAAACACATATACAAAGTAGTGGGAACTCTCTGTGAAGTTACTTTTTGACATTTTTGGCCTTAATGCATGTTATGCGATCCTCCTCCTCCATTATACTCACAAGATATCACTCTCGAATGTTTCTCTTAGCAATCGAATAAGATATAATTTTAAATAATGGAATCCTTCTCTTTCTAACATCCCATTATTTGGGAAAAAAAATAAATTAGAAAATTATATCACCCAGGGTTAGATGGGAAAAAAAATAGGATCAATCGAGTGATTGAAGATATGATGTGCATGTGTGTGATTGAAAAACCATCAAAACAATAATAGTAACTATTTTTGGTTTAATTTTCATAAAAAATAGGCCTTTTGCATCTTTAAAGATGATCCCATTTGAAGCCTTGTATGATAGGAAATGAAAAAAACTTATGAGTTAGGATAACCCAATTTATAAGGCTATTATTATGTCAAAATTAATTTGAAAAATAGAAGAGAATATGGTAAATTTAAAGAAGAAATTGAAGAACAAAATTGCATAAAAATAGAACGCACAAAGAATTCAAAGTGGGTGAGCATGTCTTCTTGAAAGTGAAATTTAAGGAATGTTCAATAAGGTTGGGAAGCTACCAAAAACTATCCATGATATATTATGGCCAATTTCAAATCGTAGAGATGATTGGTGCTATTGCATACATGTTTGTAATACCTGCATCCATGTGCATACATAATGTTTTTTATGTGTCATTTCTTAAAAGGTATGTCCCTAATCCTATCTACGTAATTGATTAGATTGTGATCCAGTTTGAGCATTAGGGTGAATTATAGGTACAGGTAGTGCACATATTAGATAATAAGGTCAAAATTTTCAAGAATTTGTCCATGAGCTTGGTAAAGGTCTATTGGAATTGTTTTGTTCCTGAAGGTGCTATTTGGGAGCAAGAGGATGCCATGCAAGAAGAGTACTTGTATATTTTTTAGGATTTTGATTCTAGATATTTATATAATGCACTAAATATAGTGCATAAATAAGGGTGAGGGGAATGTAATACCCCTAGATTGTAAATTTACTTATGTTTCATAGGCTAGTGATCTAGTATGGTTTTGGGTTAGAGTGTCTATGTATGCATGTTTTGGTATTGGAGTTCTTGTGTGATATTAGAAAATAGGGCATGTGTTCTAACAAGATAGTGAGCATAGAAATGTAAATTATAATGACACTCGTATATTAATAAAATACATCACTACTGAAGTCTAATCATGTAAGAGAAAATGGAGGATAAGGAATCCATGAGTGGAAAGAAGGCTAGGGGATTAATGAAAGGGACTAATTCAAGTGGGCTTTAGTGAAGGAATCAGATAATATATTCCTAAAAGAATACATCATATGTCATGATTTTTGTGCTAAGTTCCTAAGTCATGGGATGAATTACCATGTGTGGGGAGGGAGTTATTGGGTTTCCACTTGTTAGAAAAGGAGAATGGATATACAAACTTTAGGCTTCATGAGAAATCCATCATTCTCAATAAATCCATCACTCCTTTCTTTCCACCTTTGATTTGGGTATATGTTGAGTGAGAGTAGAGGATCCACTATAACCTTATTAACTTCGGTAACCCTATAAATCCTAGGTGGATAGGGGTGGAAAATTCTCCTTGGATTTTGTTGCGGAAGGATGGAGACCTAGAAAAATAAATTTTAGGAATAGGTTTCCCTTTTGTGAGCCCTGGGGAGTGCCTAGAGACTCCATTATATTAGTTGGAGTTCCTGGAACCATAGAGCTCTCAGAGATCTTAAACAATCCATGTTGGGGATATTGGAGGGAAGTGGTGCCACCTAAGGGACTACAATATAGAGAAGTGGACATACTTCCTTCAATTATGCAATATGATGAGGAATCAAAGGTTGTTAGGTTGGAATTTGAACTAGATTTTAGTGCCTTGGTCTAGTTATTTTTTGTTGATTATAAGACCTAATAGCCTTAGGTATCCCTTTTCCTAGTGGAGTGATAACCTCAAATTGAGAGTGACCTATTGCTAAGAGAGATTGAATAGTAGTGACTATGGATTAGTGGGACCTCATAAAAGGATACATGTTCTATGTTATATGATTTTGGATGGCATGTTTTATGTGTTTAATATTTTTTTTATGATGGTATGCTTACAATTATGCATGGAATGAAATGTTGTTGGGACTGCATATGTGTTTGATATGTGAGGTATATTGTTACCTCGTCATATCATAGTTCTAATTGGGCTTTTGATTTGTTATATAATTGGTATGAAATTAGTTATATATGTTGTATATGGTATTAGATCCCTATTGAGAATAATTAATCATGGCATCATAGTATGAAAAATCTAGGTTAGAATAAATTTTTAAATTCAAATTTATAAAGGATGAACTAGAATGATATATGCCCATAAGTGAATTGGAGTCATGTTACACATTATAAAGAAATGCTTAAGATCAAATTTAAATGGAATATATATCTCAATCTAAAACTAAAATCTTACAACACGACCACATGAAGAACTACCTTAATCCAACCTAATAGCATTTCAAAGACAATAAACACTTGAACTTTATGCTCTTATTTTGTTAAAGCCTAATAATGTAACAAGAAAAAATTTCTGAATTTGAAGTTTGAAAAACTATTTGTTTTAAACAAAAAATTTAACTATAGAGTGACTATCAAATCCAATTGCATTTAAGCATCTTAACATTACAGATTTTTGAACTCCAAGATTCCATCAAACATTCTTAAAATATTCTTAAAGAAAAAGTATTAGAAACTAAACTCTATTTACTACAAAATTAACTTTTCCTTCACTAAACTCATAAATAACTCACCTTATAAGCAACACATAACTTTGTCCATTTTTAACACTAAAAGTTTAATTTAATACTGTGAGAATAATTAACACATCTTCTATTAATAAAGTTACTTAACTACTTTAAATTTACACTAATAAATTTATCATAGTTTAATTTTTATATATTTTGATTTATTTCCAATTATATTTTTTGGTCAATTTTTTTTAGCAAGAATTTGTTGGAATCACAATTTTGAGTTGTATAGTTTACACAATCCAAATGCCACATAGATATTTTAGGGCATATAACTCCTTTATGTATCCAAAAAATATTTTAAATAACTAAAAATAACAATATTATTAAAAAATATATCAACAAATTCAAAATAAAAAAACCAAAACATAAAATTGTTAAACTACTCCACACTGCAAATAAAGATGCAAATTAAACTCATTCATATATTTAAATTGACCATAATTTTAACTTTAATTCTTAAAATTCAATTCCATAATTTACCTTGCTACATGTATTCAATTCATTTCCCTAATGGGGGTGATGGACTGGGGAAACATTAGGATCAGTGGGGGGCTTACCACATCACTAGTATTGTCGAATTTTAGAGAGGGGGCGGGGGCATTGAATGATTGAATGATGATGACATAAATTTTTGTGTGAAGTGGACATGCCTTACGAGAGAAGATGGATTATTTATGTGATGGCTCTTGCCACACCGATAGACATTTGTGTTTTGGTATAGTGAGCATCGGTCCTATTATGCGTGTGTATGATGGGAATACGCAAGAGGTAGATGGGGTATGGAAATATAATGCAAAAGGTTGGTGGTTATCTGTGGAAGGTTGAAAAGTTAAAGAATTCAGTAAGGTGGTATAGGGAAAGAAAATGTGGGACCGTAGCATAATGAGTATCAGCTAGAAGATTTCTCAAAATTCTAGGGAGTTACCAACAATGTGGGGACTTTTCATGGTGGATTTCTAGTTGGAATAGGACTGCAGACCTCTGACAAGGAAATAGGTAAGGATTTATGGTTTTTATGAGTAGTTTTCTTTTGCAATTGTCAATGTTGTAGGTGGGTATTCCTTCTTTGGGGAGCCCTAGCTTATTTATGTGAATTTTGTTGAGAATTGGTGTGATAATAGTGGTTTGGTCAGTCACCTTGAGAATTTCTAGTGGTGTTTTAAAGGGCCTATCTAGAAGAGTTTGAGCTCAACCTCCACTCTTTCTAGTCGTGCTTAGTGTTAACTTTCATTGTGGGGTGATTCTCGACGTTTGGGTGCGGAGTTATTGAAATTCCCTTACACCGTTTTTGCAACTAGGGTGGTTACAAAGGTTGTTTTTTGAAAAGTCAATCTATTTGTTGATCACCTCATAGTCCATGCAGTTATTTCATTCTATTTGAGGCCAAGGGCTTGACACAGGGGTAGGGGGTTTCTTGTTTCCCTTCTAGTGGTGTCAAGTGGGTGACTAACCCGTTTACTAGCTGGTTTGAGTTGTTCAACTGGGGGATACGACAAGAGCCAACACCGTGGGTTTGTGGTTCTTTGGTTGCATCATGGTTTGAGTGGGGGGACTTGTTGATATAGTTGTGTAGACTATTGTAGGCCAATGAGGTTCAACTTTAATTGTAGGTTTCTTTGGGACCCATCTCAATGGACTATGCACTATTAGTCAAGAAGGGAGAGAAGGGGTGTAGGACCAAGGGGTCAACATGGAGAACATATCATGGATGACCATGGTCTTGGTGAGACGGTGGACCCCATCCCTACATAGACACTTGGAACTATGGAATTACCCCCCTCCCCTGCACCCGCTCTCCCCCCTTTAGACATATTTCATATCCAACTTAGACATGTGACCCTCCTCTTAGAGCAACTCAACAAAGATTGTCGTGATGACAGGAATGTGGTCATCGGAGTGGAAAATGAAAGACTGTTTGGCCACCTTGCAAAAGAGTCAAAGGAGAATTTATGAGAAGTTGGAACACTTGGAAGGGAGGCTTGTAGACATGGAAAAGAATGTCCACTATGACTTTAGACCTCCTGCATCACCTGGTGTTGGAGTAGAGAACAATGCTTTGGCCAATTCTTTTGATCCCTAATAGTTGTGGGTTGTATTATAGTGTTAATTTTTTTTGGTTTCACTAACCATTTGAGATTTGGTTAATAAGATTGTATTAAAAACATACTATCTGTTTTGGATGTTATCTTCGAACTAATAAATCTAATAAAACTAAAACTCAAAAAAAAATATAAAAAAAATTATATTTAATAATATAATTTCTTTTGATATAATAAAAAACTGTGACTTACCAAAAAAAACTTATACAAAATGCCTTCCTACCTTCCTTACTAAAACTTTTCTACAATATTATGCTAGGAAACACTCGCTTCAACTTCACCTCGACCTTCACAATTAATATAATATCGAATTTTGCTTTACTTGTTTCATACGTATCAATCCACTAAGCTCCCCCACTCTATTACTATGCTGAAAAACCGCCCACTTCAACCTCGCCTGGAACTTCGCAAGTAGTATAATTTTGAAGTTCCCATTACTTTACAAGTAATATATTTTAAAATTATTAATATAATAATAAATTTATATTTATATTTATTTTATTTTAATATTTAATTTAATTTAATTTTGATAAAATCAAAATGTGAAATGAGACATCACGTTTCTTGTAGTTATGTGAAATGAGACAGGCCTGTCACGCAGAAGACTCAATCCCTACTTGACTACAAAGTAAGTTAGAACCCACAAGTAGGACCACATTCCCGCCGCTGGACCCAAAAGCCACCATTTTGGTTCTAAAAACATCGAATGCCCTGCTCTGACAAACATATCGATAGAACTCATCGCCACATTTTGTGGACTGTCATCTGACGTGGAGGATTGATAATCGTGACGACGAATGGGCACTTTTCTCATGCATTAGAATTCGTACATTATATTAACAACAATTTTTCTTCCTCACATCATTTTTCAGAATAAAGTGAGTTGTGTTTTGGTTATCTACTCCATATTTCTACTCATAAATTCACATAACTACTCCATATTCTAACTAGATATAAACACGGTAACTAACTAAATAGATGAACTAAACTCCTCGATATTTGAATAAACTAACCTTTAGCTTTGGCTTACCTACGTTACATTACGCCGAACTCATTCTTATTTTATTCCCAAATTGTATCAATTTTCTCCATAAATGTGGATGCCGATCACACAGAGAGTGCCGTTGTATTTCGTTTTCAATTCCGTGAAGGGGAAGTAGTTTATAATGGAGTTCTTATTTGCGTTGCTTTTATATTTTCCTTTAGCTACGGCCATTAATATCCCTGTCCCTGCCATCTTCATTTTTGGGGATTCTCTAGCAGATGCTGGTACCAACAATTTCATTGCCAACACAACTGACAAAGCTAATTTTCCGCTATACGGAGAGACCTTCTTCCATCGCCCCACTGGTCGTTTCTCTAATGGCCGAACTGCATACGATTTCATCGGTATTTTCGTCACCTATTTATCTACCTCATCCAACTTAGTGATAATTATACGGTTGATTTTTTCATGAAATTAATATACGTATGATATTTGTATCCACAGCTACTCAGTTAAGGTTGCCCTTTCAACCTCCATATCTGAACCCACAATCTAACTTCTCTCAAGGTATTAATTTCGCATCTGCAGCAAGCTGAATACTGGATTCCACGGCCAATTACTTGGTGAGTGCCAAAATTAATACATGTTCATTCAAAATGATACAGAAGGATTTACAGGTTGAAAATAAGCAATTAAACGTGGTTGTCGTTTTCGCTATTCAGAATATCATCCCTTTAAGTCTCCAGATACGCCAATTCGCCAACTATTCTTCGCATCTAGGTAAAATACTTGGAGGAGATTATTATGCAAAAGAATATCTATCCAAGTCCTTGTATACTATTAGCAGTGGTGGCAATGATATTGGCCTCAACTATTTAGCGAATACCACCTTCCAAAAGTCTACAAGTGCCCAGGATTTCGTTAAGTTGCTGCTTAGTAAATATAACGAACACTTGTTGGTATGTATAAAGCATTCATATTTTATTTTTACCAGCTAATTATTGACCTGTTTTTTCGATTCTGATCATTTTTGGGGTATTCTCTATATGTGATGTTGCAGGCACTTTACAAAAATGGGGCAAGAAACTTGCTTGTATTAGATATCGCCCCTGTGGGATGTACTCCAAATTCGAGGCTCGCAGGAGTGAAGGCATATAACGGTGGATGTGTAGAAATTGCAAATCAGCTGGCTGTGGCATATAATGATGGTCTCAGGCAGCTCGTCAACCAGCTGAATAAAAAATTAGATGGAGCAACGATCCTGTTAGCTAACATTTATGATTTCGGATTAAATATAATTCAGCACGGTGAATCCTATGGTAAAAATCAGTGTTATTTGAAAAAGCAATATAAATTACGAAATCATTATATGGGTGGCTTGGTTTGCGAATTGACTTAATGCAATATGGGACGTTGCTTTGGTTTCAGGTTTTAAAAACACGACGTCTGTGTGTTGTGGAGCGGGGCCTTTTAACACTGCTGTATCTTGTGGGTTGAAGATTCCGAAGGATAAGCGTGGAGAATACAGAGCTTTTCTGTGCAAACGTCCAGACAAATATGTATTTTGGGATGGACACCATCCCACTGAGAGAGTCTATCGGATGGTTTTCCGCCAGTTTTGGGAAGGAAATACTTCCTTCATCACGCCTTTCAATCTCAAAACACTACTGGACAAACATTGAACAGTATATCATTATGTTTCCTTTGACTTTGTATTTGGGTAGTGATAAGGCTGACTCATTTCAGATTCGTCACTTCGTCCATGTGTCGTTATCGTTTGTATGTCTTCTAATCAGATGCCTGGTGGCAAAGTATATTTGAATAATTGCAATGATTATTAGGTCCATGAATAAGTTGAATGGACCATAATCGTTTGCAGGCTCTGGAGGTTTGATTGATTATAAAATGCATAGAAAGCCTTTTCTATTTAAAGAATTAATTCTAAGTAGTAACTGTATGGGATGTTATAAAGGAAACGTTATAAGTGAATAGTATAATATGGAAGAAGCCTATAATTATAAGTGAATAGTATAATATGGAAGAAGCCTATAATTGTAGTTTGAAAGAGAAATTTTAATATTGTTATTGCGAGATGTTATTAGTGACATTTGCTTTTCACTAACATTACCTAATTTTTAAAATTAAAGTTAAATTTATATTTTTAAATAGAAAGATGGTAAAAAAATATTAACTAGTCTCATCCAAGCTTGAAGATAAACTTCCTTCTGAGAATAGACTTGTGGCCATAAAATTTGAAATAATGATCAAATTGTTTTTTAAGATTTTTTCACTTAAATTTATTCAAATTGAAAAAATAATAATTTCAAATTATTAAATCTATATAATTTGATATTATAATATTTATAATAATTAATAACTTTTATTTTACAATATTATTAATTTTCTTTTTCTCTTTTTATATATCTTAAACTTCCAAAAAAATTCCTATAAACTAAAATGGGTTAATAATTACAAAAAATTAGCATAAACTAAAACTTCCCAAAAACTATCATGAACTAAAACATACTAAGTAAGAAATGGCTAATATTTAAAATAACATGGATTGAACAAAGTGAATAACCAATCTACGAGATGGCTATAAACTACAGCCTACCAAAATAAGAAATAGTAAACGTTTAAGAGAACATGACTTGGGCAAGGTCATTAACCAACCAACATGTAATGGTAAATGTTTAAGACTTTTAGTATCAAAAACATTCGAAAATCTTTGAAGAGGTAAAAAACTATGTAATGGTAAATGTTTAAGATTTTTAGTGTCAAAAACACTTGAAAATCTTTAAAGAGGTAAGAAACTATGTCCTTGAAACTTTTAGAACACTTGGATTTTTGTTAAATTTTCGAAACTGTGCCATTGAAACTATCTAACACTTGGATCTTTGTTAAATTTAGGAGATTTAGATTCTTTTTTGTTAAATTTTCTATTGAAATTTTGGCTAGAATAAACTAAATCAAACAACTTCATAAAAATCTCTAATGAAGTAGATGAGACTCCAATTAATTTCTGTTACATCTTCTCAACTTAGTCCGTGAGACTTCAATTCATTAGATGCAAAGACACATTCCAATTTATTAATCTCTTACATCTCAACGTAGTTCGTGAAACTTCAATTCATTAGATGCAAAGGCTTCAATTAATTTCAATGACATGGATAAATAAATTAGTCCAAGACTCCTCAATTATTTCTCTGATTGTTTTCATGGAGATTGGATAATCATTTTTATTAAATAATGATAAATTTTATCTTTCAATATAATTTAATTTTATTATTAAAAATATTTTGGATGGTTATAAATTTAACAAATGTTTAATCTACATTTTTTATATGGTATTATCATTTTTTTGTTTAATTTAATATTTTTAATACTGCTTCCTCCAATATTTTTATATATAACCTTTGAATCTACTGATTACTATGTTTTTCTTTAATAACTTTACACTAATAATAGATATAAAGATTACCATATAGTATTGATTTAAAAAAATTATATATATTATAGTTAAGAAAAATCATTATTTTTTATTTAGTCAATATTTTTATTGTTATTTTAAAAATGTTTTTTCAACATCCAGTATATAAAAAAATTAAGATGTTTTTTTGTTTGCTATGTAAAAAAGAAATTATAATCTTTTTATATTTGTGTCAGCATAATATCTCTTTTGCAAAATGATATTTGAATACTTTTTAAATCTAAAAATAGATATCCCTCTTTGCTGTGTTTTAAAATAGATATCTAAAATAGTATTCGATCATCTTCACATAGAATATGGATTAATATTAAGCATTTTAATAAGGATGGTTATAAATTATCTTTTGTCCCAGGGATTTTACAATTATAAAATTATATAAATTAGAGTTAAAGTTAGTTTAAGTATGTATAATCAATTTATTTTATATATTTAGTTGGAATATAGAGTAGTTATATGATTTTATTGGTATAACCTTGAGTTAATTATTTGTTATAGTTAAATTAAAGTTTTTATTATAAAATTAACCATTTTTTATTATAAAATTAACGAGTTTTAAGGTTATATGTTGATTATTAAGTGACTTTTTTTTTTTTTTTAAATAGTGAAGGGAGGAACATGTAAATTTTGTAGTAAATAGAACAAATACCTCTAATAATTTAGGGGTATTTGTTCTAATTTTGGAATTGAAAGATTGACAAAATTGGAAATATTGAGTTTATATTTGAAATTTCATTAGTTGTATTGACGTAATTTTAGTGGTTGAGATATATTTATGATTAAGATTCTAAAATATTAGTGAATGTAATTTTAATTTTTAGTGTTTGAGATATATTTATGAGTTAGGTTGTAAAATATTAGTGAATGTAATTTTTAGTATATGAGATATATGTTGTGTGTGGAGTCTGATTATCTTCTTTATTTAGAGGTATCACCATATTGGATTTCAGTTTGTAATGGGGTGGCAACAATGCTCATTTGTTCACGATCGAGGGCTACTACCCTTCATTTGTTCACGATCGAGTGCTACTACCCTTCATTTGTTCACGATCGGGGGCTACTACCGTTGTAATTTCATAGTCGATCGGGGGCTACTACCGTTCATTTGTTCACGATCGATCGGGGGCTACTACCGTTGTAATTTCATAGTCGATCGGGGGCTACTACCGTTCATTTGTTCACGATCGGGGGCTACTACCGTTGTAATTTCATAGTCAACCTGACAATAGAAGTTATGTATGTTTAATTTTGGTTTTTTCTCCTAGAAGGTAATCCCTAGGGGAATTGTATTGCGACCGTTGTAATTTCATAGTCGATCGGGGGCTACTACCGTTGTAATTTCATAGTCAACCTGACAATAGAAGTTATGTATGTTTAATTTTGGTTTTTTGCCCTAGAAGGTAATCCCTAGGGGAATTGTATTGTATCTATGTATATCTGTATTCTGAGCCGTTCATTTGTTCATGATCGGGGGCTACTACCGTTGTAACCGTTCATTTGTGTATTGCATCTATGTATATGTGTATTCTGAGCCGTTCATTTGTTCACGATCGGGGGCTACTACCGTTGTAATTTCATAGTCAACCTGACAATAGAAGTTATGTATGTTTAATTTTGGTTTTTTGCCCAAGAAGGTAATCCCTAGGGGAATTGTATTGCATCTATGTATATGTGTATTCTGAGTGAGAAAGAGAGATGAGATTGTGTGAGAGCTAAGAGGTAATTACAATGGATCTGTTATATGTTGTATCTCTTCATTTTGCTGGATAATATAATATGAAGGATTGGTTGTTTCTCTGTGGATGTGGCCCAAATTAGGTGAACCACATATATCTATGTCTCTCTTGTTTGATGGTTTTTTTGTGTTTATGTTTCTATAATATTTTATGTGTTCCATTTATCTCTAATATATAATTTTCTAATAATATATTTATAAGTTAGACTGTAAAATATTAGTTTATGGTTGAAATATTTATTTCAATTAAATTTGATTTTAAACATTTAAAAAAATGTGATTGAATTTTATTTTAATAAACAAAAATACAAAGTTCAAGTGGTTTTTGTGTTTAAAATGTGATTGAGTTTTATTTTGGGTTAAGGTGGTTGTTGATGTAGTTAAGATATATTTATGAGTTAAGGTGTTAAGTATTAGTTGTCGTTGGGTGGACACAAGTTAATGGTGTTCTCTCATCATGTGTTAGTGACAATGCAAATATGGAAAGATAATAACATTTAAATTTGGAGGGATTATCAAGGTATTTTCACATTGAATTTGAATGTGTAAAAAAATTAAATATAGGAAATGAATAGGCTTTCTAAATATGTAATTTTTATTGGTATAAATCATATATAACTATGTGAAATTTGAGTTTTCTTAGTTATAACTCTCTAGTGTGATTCAATTCCAAGGGTTTTGTTTTATAAGATGACCAAGGTTCAAAACTCATAGTAGTTGGGAGGAGACACCTAAAAATCCTACCAAGCTAAGAGTTGCTAATGCGTAGGTTGGGTGTGATATTAGATGATTTAGATAGTTTACATGCCCATGATTTTTAATTTTTTAGACCATATGCTATTCCCACAAGTCAAAGATACGCTAATGAACAAACAAATAAACGGAATTTAAGTTTTCCTATACACATATGGCATTTTCATGCATAACATAATGCATGTGTTTTTGTTTTTTTTTTTTAGTGTTAACTTTGAGCACTTAAACAATGGAATTTCGCTACAAAAATTTGTAAAATTGTAGAGATCACATTATTCTTATGCAAAACTATTTTTTTCAAAATTTATAATATTAATTTCTATATATTTTTAAATTATGATTGATATGTAAAATTGTACAGAATATTCCATTAGAGAGCTCGTTACAACATATTTACCAAAAATATACTTGAAAATCTAAAATATACAATATGAGAGTTAGTTTCTTCTTAGATTTCCAAATTAATTAACTATTGTGTTATGCTTATGTATGCAATAGATAAAATATGGATAATAAAGAAAAATGAGGTAAAAGTCACAAACCACAATGAATACAAGATATGATCTAGGAAACCCTTATGGGAGAAATCCTAGCTAGAAGGTGAGTTTGCTTTGCTCTCTCTTTCTTTGAACAAAAATGGATGCAAGTACAAGTGAGTGAGACCTATGGCTCATGGAATACTATAGTGCACAAAATATCTATATTTAGTCCTACATATCTAGCCTTAGGCACTCTTCCTATCTATGGAACAAGATGCACTCAAATAGATGAAACCATTTGCCCTCCTAGTGGCTCGATTATAACATAGCCTGATATCCTACTAGTGGTTAGGTTTGACATCTTTAACTCTTAATTAGATTTACAACATTAACTCTTATAGAGTATTCTTGATCATGATAAAGTGGATAGTGTGTTTTCCATGAATAATGGGGGATAATGCAACATCATATTGAATTATGGTGGTCAAAATAGGAAGGAAACTTCCAGGTCACATAACATTTGCATATGAACTCCAATGGAGGTGATTCTCACACCGTTGGAATGGTATTCATGTGTAGAATATGGGTGAATTAGTTAAGTGGAAAACATTTATCCCAAAATATATAATTTGATGTATTATACTACTTCCGAAAGGTTTTCCACTTAGCCCTAATCCTAAGGACTATGAGAGCAATAGTGACGAAGGGCAGGATGAATAATTTCGAGTAAATAAATAGTCACATTTTCCAATTAGTCCTAATCTTAAGGACTATGAGAGAAGCAGTGACAATGGGCAGGATGAAGAATTTCCAGTAAGTACAGAGTAGCAATGACAATGCACATGATGAAGAATATGCAATGGAAAAAGAGTCAAATTTTCCATTTAGTCCTAATTCTAAGAACTATGAGGGTAGCACTGATGAAGGGCAAGATGAAGAATATCCTCCAAGTCAGTATTTCAAAGGCACAAATAATCATAGTGAGGATAATATTCCTCCTAATGATGATGAAAATTATTATATATAATGATTCAATGATGGAGACATTGTCAACAGCTATTGTATCAAGGAGTAGGAGCATACCTTTTTGTATCGATCCAAGATGTTCTAGTTATACAAGGGGTAGAGAAGAATATCTCACGACAATAATTGCTATTAGTTCCCTCATTTCAAGTGAATGTTATCAAACGGATTAGTTGAAAAATATGGATTTCAGGTTTGCATTGGAGAAAAGGAAGATATTTATGTCAACTAATAAAAGCATGCAAAATTCATATTTATTGGGGCGCATGCAATCTACATTGTCAGGTTATGATTATCATATTGGGTCTTTATTTGTATGTAGAAAGGATTTCAAAATTTTTCATTCAATTAGTAATTTTCGTTTGTTAAGAATCCAAGAAAATTTGGAAAAGGATCCCCCATTTTATTCAAAATTACGTCATAAATGAAAATTTGGGTCATTACCAAATACTGCAATGTCATGGATGAAAAAATTATTTTTAAAGCATGGAGAGTGTATGCCAAATAGAGAGGCAATACATATTCCATATAATTTTTCAAGACGATAAATATACAACTTATACAAAGAGTATACAGAAGGTGTTGAAGGAAATGGTCGATTTATTACATATCAATATTTTGTGAAGATATGGAAGAAAGAATTCAACAAATTCCATATTCCTAAGAAGACAAGGATGAGGGTTTGCAATACATGTGCTTCTCTTAAATAAAAAAGGGATAAATGTGAAGGGGCAGAAAGAGGTAACCATTCATAACATAATTTTTAAAAATTGTATAGTCGTCAACTATGAAAACATATTTATTAATGGCTTTCTTTTATGTTGGGTAGATTCCATTGTCAAAGCACCTCAAGAGCATCACGAACAATAAAAAAGTGAAAGGAAAAAATTGTGCAAGCATCGAAATAAGTGTTATGATAATCCAAATAAATATTTGGGTTCGATAATTGATGGTATGGACCAGAAGAAAACACTTCTACCACATTTTTTCGCATACCCAAAAATTTATAGGAGGAAAATTTTATTCAGTTTCACTTGGTCGGTTCTATTGTCTTCAATGGGAAAATATTGCCAAGGATATACTTCACAAGTCGAAATATTCATAATGATGCAAATATGACAATAACCATAATTCATGATGTGCTTTCTCATTGTTCTGGTAACCTTCCTGAAGTTTTGTATCGACAATTAGAAAACTTTTTATCATGAAAACAATTTTTATTTTTTTTTGGATATCTAAACATGTTTGTTGAACTGATAATCTTTTAGAAGGTAAAGGTTGATTTCATTCTTATTGGGAATACTCATGACCATATTGATTGTATGTTCAGTGATTGTTCAGTCACATAGAGGAGGAACGATGTTGGGAGCTTTCCATCATTAATTGAATGTGTTAAGAAATCATATATGCCAGAGCCTATTTTTCATGTGTTGGAAGAAACTGTTGACATGCAAAGGTTTATTCTAGGATCACATGGTGAGGAGAAATACATTGAACAAGTTAATGGCATTGGCTTCCAACATCAATTTTGTATCAAAAAATCTCATAGGAAAACACTAATATGGGGAAGAAGTATTCAACGACTACAGAATGAGCATCGTCGTTAGGTTTGGCATGTTTGAAGTTCATTCCAAATCATCCAATATTTGCATCAAATATATTGTTATTACAATTAGTTGTTGAAGTTTATAATGCACAAAGGAAGAAGAGAGATATAAATTATTTTGATTGCCTCGAAGAAATTAAAATATGTATTAGATATACATATGAGTACTTTGATATTGCTGATTTAGTTTGGTGGGAGTATTTTTTCAATAATCAGAGTGATATCATTTCAAGATCAACAAATGAAGATATACCTTTGAAAACTCCATTTACCTGACCACAAAATGTGTCAAATGAACATGAGGAAAGAAAAATGATTGAACAACAACAATCTGAAGGTATTATTAATCCTTCATGGGTAGATGAAAGAGAAATGTATATTGGTTCCAGAAGATCTCATGCATAACATGAAGCCATGGAATAGCTTTACAGGGGTTCAATACAAGATATTAAGGAGGGTTTCATGATCACATTTCTAGAAGATGGAGATGCTAATGGTTATCTATTCTGGGTTGCTAAGGTTATAAAGGTCATTACAGAAAATGAAGATGTTGCAGGTGTTGAATTACATTGGTATGCCACAAATACACACGCATTCAATGGTGTGTACAAGCCATAGATTGTAGTTGATAAAAAAATTAGAGGAAAGGGAAAGAGAAAGCGTACAGATATAAATTGTCATCGCACATACCTCTTAAAATTGGAGGATGTTGACATGCTTGTTTATGACTTCAATAAAACAAAGACAGGAACTCTTCGCTTCAAGATGATAGAGATCCTAAAGAGGTTGTTATTAGAGGAAACAATGCTGATATGGGAGTCTGCTAAACCCAGTTGCAGATCTATAAGAATTTTGAAACCTGAAATGGTGGGCATGCATGTGGACTCAGATGGGGCACTAGTTGATGAAAGAGAAGAATATGGAACATCTTCATTTACATCTAGTCGTTCATCTAAAGATGTGAATTCTAATGGTGTGCAAGAAGATATGAGTGATTTTGAATAATTGTCCAAGACAATTTATATAATTGATGTTTGCATCATATCTTGAAATAAAAAATTTGTTTTCTATATGATGTTAAATGAAGTTATGAGTCATTTTTATGTTTGTTGGATTATATTTTTTAATTATGAGTAATTTTATTGTTTAGAATATCCACAATGCAACAATAACTTGGAGATATAATTTATGTTTCATTCAATATACAAGTATTGATATTTTGATTAATTTAGTCATGTAATCTGTTCATAATGTGATGGTTTAAATGTGTTGAAAACTTAGAGTTTTCTAATTCTATGGTTGAAACTTTTTCATTTTTTTTAATGTTATGGTTGAAAAAAAATAGAATTTTAGCGATATTTAGTGTCATGTTATTATATGTTTAACTACATGGATGAAAACAGTTGGAATTTTAATGTGATTCAGATCCCATTATTTTATCTTTAACATCATTACTAAAAAATGTTGAAATTATACTTGGGAAAGAAAAATAGTTTTTTAAATTTATTTTGGGCAAAAAAATGGTTGTACTGCCATTTTTTAAATATGTTGCAAAATTAACCCTGAAAAAATAAAACATCATTCCAGAACACACACTTTTCGTTTTTTGGACTACTTTTCATGATTTTTTGAGGTTTCTTGGCTAGAGTTTCAAAGATTACATTGTTCCTTATAAATCTAAAATGTTGGCCTAGATTACTTTGATATGTCTTCTCTACAATTCCATAGGTTTAACAAAAATTTAATGTCCTAAGTGAAAGTTATGGTAAGCTTCCGAATTTTTTTTGAATTTTGGTCTTTTCCCAATAGAAAACTTATATAGTATGTTACATGTCAACTTTTTAAAATATGGTTATGAAATTTTTAACTAATGTACTTAGTATGTCCTTTCATATTCTTGAAAATTTCACTATTTGAAATTTCCCTAGGAGAAATTTACAACAGAAATTTCAATATCGCTAGTTTGAAACTGATTTTAGAACTATGCAGAACCCCTAACTTCTAGAGAATATATCACCAAATTTGTAGTGAACCAAAATTCGAAATTTTTATTATCCATACATAATACCTCTCATAAGTCTCTTAAATATTTCATAGTCCGAAGTATCCTAAAAAGGAGGTTATAAAAAAAAATCCAATATATCACTCGTTTGAAATTAATTTAGGATAAGAAGATCTGATCGACGATGGCGCTCTCGCCTAGATTATCTGGTCGAACCAGTGATTCCCTATACGGCGTTGCCAGGGCTCGTCTCCCCTGGTCGTTTTACCTCCCAGGCCCCGTTCCTATGGACGGTCGGCTTTTTATCCTTTTTGATCCGAGCTGCACATTTTATGAGCAGGCTTTGGCCGGCGAAGGGGCAGGTTTCAAACCCTGGGATTTTTACCAGCTCGGCCTCTTCAGTGTGAGATTTTTTCAAAAATTCCACAAAGCTTCTGGCATAGCTACGAATGAAGACAGCCTCCTGACTGTGGTTCAGCTAATGCTCTCTCAGCGCGAGGGCTCAGTCTTGGTTTTACTGTTAAGATTTTCCCCCGGCTCGGTTCCTATTTTTCAGAAATGCTCAGGCGCCAGAGGCCGGACTTCGTCTTCTTCTTTTCATTTTTATCTCTCGCACTCTTCAGTACGGCTTCCATCCGAGTACCGCTCAGGGAGTCGCATTCTGAAAATGAAAAGGCTTCCAGGTTTTCTTGCTCTCAAATCATCTGGAAAATGCCTGCGCAGGGAGGATGCAAGGCAAGTGTTCGACGAAACACCACACTGGATTTTGGTCTCTTGGGGCAATTTTCCAAGAAACCAACGTGAAACACAGTTCAGTCGGACAGTTCGGCCTCTGTTTTGCCCTGCAAAGTCGGAAGCAGCAAGTTTCAGAGATCTCAAACCACTCCAATTGGCTAACACTGCCGGCTGCCCAGAGCAGACGCCAAAGCAATCAGAGTCCTTCCAGATCCTAATAACGCTCCTCTCAGGCAAATCTTTGCTTCTGTGGGTGAGCTCCTCAGATCTTGTGCAAGACCTCAAGCAAAAACTGTTCCTTAGGATAGGGATCCCTTGTGCTTCTCATCGGCTCCTCTTCGAAGGTAAACAGCTTGTAGATCTCTTGCCCCTTTCTTTTTACAACATACAAAGAAATACTTCTATCGTTCTATCCCTTCGCTTGAGAGGGGGAGCGCCAGGACAGTCATCTTCAGCAGCAGCATCTTCTTACAGAGATGCTGTCCATGCCCAGAAACCCAAGAACTCTACGTCACCAGCCCAGGTTCCGAAACCTTTCTTGGTGGACAAGCTGGAGGAAACCCCCTCCATTGAAATAATGCATCCATCGATGGATAGGGAGTTTCATCTGCTTGCTGAGTTTGGAATTATCTGTAGGTTCAATGGGCTTTGGCCTCGTACAGAAGATCTCTACAAATGGGTTTACTCCAACTGGACCAGCTATTGCAAGGTCATGTTCTGCTCCAAAGGCTTCTTCATTGTACTGTTTGAGGACAGTGAGGATTACCAAAGAGCATTAACTGGAGGCCCCTGGTTTTGGGACTCGGCATGTCTCTTCTTAACCCCTTGGTTCCCAGATTTTGATCCTTCTACAGCCGTTATCACCAAGCTCCCCATCTAGGTCAGACTTCCCAACCTCCCGGTTAATTTATGGCACTTTTCTGTGTTTCAAGGAATTGGCAACTCTCTAGGCCGCCATCTAGCTACAGATTCCTCTAAATTGGTAAAGCACCTCTACACCTACGCCAGAATCTGCGCAGAAATAGATATAAGCAAAGGATTACCAGATCAGATCATTCTGAAAATCGGAGACTTCCACTGGACTCAGACCCTAGATTATGAGAACACAGCGTTCCGCTGCAGAAATTGCCATCTCACAGGGCACCTTCATAGATCGTGTCCAGCGATTCCTCCCCAAAAGAAGAAGGTTGTTCCTAAGCCGAAATCCAAAAGCTGGAAACCTTGTAACCCGCCCCCCGTGGATGATTCAAGCGCTAGCTCAGATGAAGAGGATGTGGATGAAGACGGAATGGACGATTCGCCTGCTCAGGATCCGCCCCCTACAGGTTCTGAGGAGCCCTCGGCCCCTCCTCTCTCGCAGAAGCGCCCTCTTGAGACCTCTCCATCGGATTCAGACAAGGAGATCTCTCCTTCCGCCCAGCTCTGTCTGCAGGTCTCTCCAGCCCAGCCGGATCAACTGGGTTGGGTCAAAGTTGGTAAAAAGAAGTGTAAAAAGGGCCGCACAGTGGATTCCTCCCATGTTGGGTTGAATCCCTAGGCGGGCTCTAGTTTTTTTCTGGAATTTCTGTGTGCTTCTTGTTTAGCATGGCACTCTTCCTGTTCTCTCCTCAAGGCCGAGGTGGATAGTTTATCCTTGCCGGCTGCCCGCTCTCTTTGGGGTGCTGAAGGAGGTCCTTTAGTCCAAGTTGTCTTTTTCTCCGCTATGCTCTGGGCTTCTGTCTGCCCGGGCAGCCTTTGTACTATATGTGTTATTTTCTTAATACAATTGCTTACTTACACAAAAAAAAAAGAAATTAATTTAGGACCATTAAAAAACCCTAACTTCCATAGGGTGTGTGTATGAAAGTATATTGAAACAAAATCTAAAATTTTAATTAGATGTAAATCAATATCTCTCCTCATTTTTCAAATAATTTCATAGCTTGAAGTTTCTCCCCTAAAAAATTATATTGAAAATGCCATGATTACTCATTTGAAGTAAGAAACACCTTTGTTTGTATTCTTTAAGACCAAATATTATGAACCATGCACCTTAAAAATGACAATAATCCAATAATTATAATCCATGAGGGGAAAACCTCCTTTTACAAATATATATAGGGATAGAAAGAGTACTATTATAATGAAAGGGCACACTAAAAGTCTTTGGCCTACCTAAAAATATAGCAATATTATTGCAACAACCCAATATCTAGGGCTTAACATGGGGTTTTATGCTTAACATGGGGTCCGTCTAGTGCTTAATCGATAATGATATTGTAACTTGGCCTGTCTTTCATAGGTTCTTTCCTCAGCTTCTTTTTTTTTCTCTTTGTGATCTCTTAGTTTCCCTTGTGATTCGATCTTTGAGTTAGATCCTTCATCCTCCCTAAATGGTCAAGTATTACCTACTAGAACCACCATGAGGAGGACCAAATTTGAGAAATTTCAACTACTTTCTCTTTCTTCCTTGAAAGTCTCTATAATATTATATCTCAAGGGTTTTGTAAACAAACTTATCTGCCATGGATAGGATTCTACGAATTTTTTTCTTAAACCAATTCCTAGATCCTATATTTTCCCGCAAATACTTTAATGAAAATTTTGTTGATACCAATATGATTTGTAAATGCCATGGATATTCCAATAGAATATTTCATCAGAACAAATAATAATATTCTAAAATATGAAAATTAATGTTTCCTTAGACCCCAGATTAATTAATTACTAGCTTTGCTTGAATTTTAAGAAATAACTAAAACAAAAAAATGAAAATAGGTGCAATTATAAGCCATCCACACAATTGAAATAGGATTTATCCTTAAAAACCCAATATAAGAGGAAACATATTGAGAAGGTGAGGCATATTCTCTTCTCTCATTTCTTCAATTCTAAAAACAAATATACAAAGGAATGGGAACTCACTGTGAACTTACCTTTTTCCATTGTGGCCTTAATGCATGTTACGTGATCATCCTCATCCATTATACTCACAAGTTACCACTCTCAAATGTTTCTCTTAGAAATGGAATAAGACACAATTCTAAATAATTGAATCCCTTCTCTTCCTAACATCCAATTATTTGGGAGAAAGTAAATTTTAGAAAAGTATATCACCTAGAGTTAGATGGGAAAAAAACGGGACCAATCAAGTGATTGAAGATATGATGTGGATGCATGTGATGGATAAACCATCAAAAAAATAAGAGTATTTATATTTGGTTGAATTTGCATAAAAAAAAAGTCTTTGGGAATTTTTAGATATGAGCCCATTTGAAGCTTTGTATGGTAGGAAATGAAAGAAACTTATGAGTTAGGATAATCCAACTGAGAAGGCTATTATTGGGCCAAAATTACTTAGAGAAACATAAGATAATATGGTAAAATTAAAGAAGAACATGAAGAAAAAACTATATAAAAAGGTAAAACACACAAATAATTCAAAGTGGGTGAGCATGTCTTCTTGAAAGTGAAGTTTAAGGAATGTTCATTAAGATTAGGAAGCTACCCAAAACTAGCAATGATATATTATGGGAAATTTAAAATCCTAAAGATGATTTGCCTTGTTGCATACATGCTTGTAATACCTGCATCCATGTGCATACATAACATGTTTAATGCGTCATTACTTAAAAAGTATGTCCCTAGTCCTAACCACGTAATTGATTAGGTTGTGATCTAGTTTGAGCATGAGGGTGAATTACAGGTCCAGGTAGTGCACATATTAGATAAGAACGTCAAAGTTTACAAGAATTGGTCCATCATCTTGGTAAAGGTATAATGGACTTGTTTTGGTCCTGAAGGTGCTATGTGGGAGCATGAGGATTCCATGCAAGAGGAGTACTTGTATATTTTTGAGGATTTTGATTCTACATATTTATATAATGCATTAAAGATATTGCATAATAAGGGCGAGGGGAATGTAATACCCCTATATTATAAATTTACTTATGTTTTATATGTTAGTGAGCAAGTATGGTTTTTGGGTTAGAGTGCCAATGTATGTATGTTTTGGGGTTGGAGTTCTTGTACAATATTAGAAAAGAGGGCATGTGCTCTAATAACAGAGTGAGCCTAGAAATTTAAATTATAATCACACTCACATATTAATACAATACATCACTCGTTAAGTCTAATCATGCAAGACAACATGGAGGATGAGGAATCCATCCATGAAAAGGAGGCTAGGGGATTAATGAAAGGGACTACGTCAAGAAGCTTTAGTGAAGAAATAAAATAATATATTACTAAATTCATACATCGTATGTCATTATTTCTATCCTAATTTCCTAAGTCGTGGGATGAATTACCAAGTGTGTTGAGGTAGCCATTAAGTTTCCACTTGTTAGAAAAGGAGAATGCATATAAAATCTTTAGGCTTCCTGAAAAATCCATCATTCTCAATAATTACATCACTCCTTTATTACCACCTTTGATTTGGATATATCTTGAGTGAGAGTAGAGGATCCACTATAACTTTGTTAACTTGGGAAACCCTATAAATCATAAGTCGATAGGGGTGGATAATTCTCCTTAGATTTCCTTGGGGAAGGATGGAGACCTAGAAAAAGAACTTTTAGGAATAGGTTTCCCTTATGTGAGGCCTTAGGAGTTCCTAGAGACTCCATTATATAAGTTGGAGTTCCTGGAACCATATAGCTATGAGAGTTCTTAGATAATCTATGTTGGAGCTCTTGGAGGGAAGTGGTGCCACCTGAGGGACTACAACATAGATAAGTGGATACAATTCCTTCAATTTTGCAGGATAATGGGGAATCAAAGGTTGTTAGGTTGGAGTTTCAACTAGAGTTTAGTTCCTTGGTCTAGTTATTGTTGTGTTGATTATAATACCTAATAGCCTTAGGTATCCTTTTTCCTAGTGGAGTGGTAACCTCAACTTGAGGGTGACCTATTATTGAGAGAGATTGAATAACAATGGATATGGATTGGTGGGACCTCATAAAAGGATACATTTTCTATGTTACATGATTTTCGATGGCATATTTGATGTGTTTAATATTTTTTTATGATGGCATGTTTACAATTATGCATGAAATGAAACGTTGTTAGGACTGCATATGTTTTTGATATGTGGGGCATATTGTTACCTCGTCATATCAGAGTGCCAATTGGGTTTTTGATTTGTTATAGAACTCATATGGCATTAATTATAGATGTTGTAGATGGTATTAGATCCATATTGAGAATAATTAATCATGGCATCATATTATGACAAATCTAGTTTAGAATAAAATTTTAAATTCAAATTTATAGAGGATGCACTGGAGTGATATATACCCATAAGTGAATTTGAGACATGTGACATATTCTAAACAAATGCTTAAGATCAAATTTAAATGTAATATATATCTCAACCTCAAACTATAACTTTACAACACGACCACATGAAGAAGTGCCTTAATCCAACCTAATATCATTTAAAAGGCAATAACCACTTGAACTTTGCGCTCTTATTTTGTTGAAGTCTTTGATTATGTAACAAAGAATTTTTTTCTCAATTTTAAGTGTGAAAAAACTACCTTTTTTTAACAAAAATATTAACTACATAGATACTATTGAATCAAATCGCATTTAAGAATCTTAACATTATAGATTTTTTAATTCCAAGATTCCATCAAATGAACTTAAAATGTTCTTAAAGAAAAAGTACTAGAAAATAAACTCTATTTACTACAAAATTAATGTTTCCTTCACTTCACTAATAAAGAACTCACCTTATAATCAACACACAACCTGGTCCATTTTTGACACAAATTTTAATTTAACACTGTAACGAATAATTAACATATTGTCTATTAATAAATTTACTTAACTAGTTTATATTTACACTAATAAAATCATCATAGTTGTTTTTTCTATATTTTTATTTATTTTCAATTATATTTTTTGGTCAACTTTGTTTTAGCAAGAATTTGTTGGAATTACAATTTTGAGTTATATAGTTTACACTATCCAAATGCCACATGGACATTTTAGGGTATAGAATTTCTTTATGTATCCAAAATTTATTTTAAATAACTAAAATCACAATATTATTAAAATTATATCAACAAATTCAAATTAAAAAAACCAAAAATAAAATTGTTAAACTACTTCACATTGTAAATAAATATGCAAATTAAACCCATACATATATTTAAATTGACCTTAATTTTAACCTTAATTTTTAAAATTCAATTCCATGATTTACCCTGTTACATGTATTCAATTGATTTCCCTAATGGCGGTGATGGACTGGGGCAACATAAGGATCCATGGGGGGCCCACCACCTGACTGGTATTTTCGAATGTTAGAGGGGGAGGTATTGCATTACGATGACATGCATGCTTGTATAAAGTGGACATTCCTTGAGGAAAGAAGATGGGTTATTTATGTGATGGTTCTTTCCATGAAGATATATATTTGTGTTTTGGTATGGGAGATAGAGTGGTGAGAATTGGTCTTATTATGCCTGTGCATGATGGAAATATGCAAGAGATAGATGGGGTATGGAAATATATTGAAAACGCTTGGCAGTTCTCTGTGGAAGGTTGGAAAGTTAAAGAATTCAGTAAGATGGTATAGGGAAATAAAATTTAGGACCTTGATGTTGAGCCCTAGTATTGCACCAATAATGTTGCAACTCCCAAGAGCTCCTAAAATCAAATTATCAAACTTGGGTTTGTACAAACTTAGAGGTGACAGTGTTATATGTACAACATATAGAATTCCACTCATGTCACCCTCAATTATGACATTAGATCAAAAGTGCTCAGAGACCATTCCTCCTACTGAATTAGGATGAAAGCTTGATGATAAAGGTACACTTGGAAATTACTTTTAGCTATGAAAGTGGAAATTCCACTGAATAAACTTGTAAATGTTAACTAATTAATTCATGAAAGGACAAAGGCTAATCTACTTGCAGAAAAGAAATCTATTCTATCATGCAAAACCCATCAAACTACCAAATCTACTTGCAGAAAGGAAAGTATTTTGTCTTGCATAATTCATCAAATTACCAATCATAATTGCATGTACCATCTACCTAGTTCACACTTTATTGTAAATCATTAATCCACTTGCATCATACTTGTGATTAAAAAAACCAACTCTACTATGTTTTTGTAGTGAAGAAAAGGAAGGGTTGGAGTGGCCTAGGAGCTTCCCCTAATCACAAAATCACAATTGGGGGTCATTACTCATCTAGACTGCGTCAAAGTTGTATTGTGGATCAAAATTGATGAAGGAAAGTGATGTTACATGTTTGCTACAGGTGATTGCTATAGGAGGCCTGTAACGCTACAAGAAGGCCTGCAATGTTACAGGAGGGCATATGAGTGGCTTTTGAAGGTGAAAATTATGTCTTGAGGGTAAAGATAGGTGGATAGAAGTTGAATCAAATGGAGGGGGGTTGGTTTGAGCCCCTATCCAAGCTTAGGACCTCTGAGAGGTCTACCTTGCACTAGGATTAGTGCTCTCAGTGTACTAGGAAAAATGACTTATAGAACAGGGTTTTGGGACAGTATTTGGAAGTGGAAAGAGAAGATGAAGGAACTCAAGATGGAAGTAGTAAACATGCCCTTCCTTGCAGATCAACACAACCCTTCAATCAATCACATGCATGAATCCATTTATCATTAACAAAATGAGATAACTTATGATGGAAAATATGAGTTGAATTTAAATAAAATCTAATTTATGCAATAGCGCTGATATAATTACTAAAATGACTTCTAAGCTACAGAAAGAAAATGTAAAATAAGGCAACTAATGGTAATGTATATCTAAGAAATCATAAACACAATTTTTTTGGATTGTGGTTATGAATCCTACCACTCATTCTCCCACAAGAGAGGTGATGTAGGGGCCTCAGCCCCATTATTTTATAGATTAATCTCTACTAAAATGAAAAAAGCTATGAACTGCTTGGAATAAAGAAGAAAAATAAGTAGAGAAAAGAGGGACCAAAGCCTTTGGCTTGGGCCCAAACCCAAGGGTCTCAATCCTCTTAAACTAACTTAGATGCAACCTAAAATCCAACTTCTCATTATCAAAAATTGCAGGTCTAATACATCACATAAAAGTTTAAAGTAACGATGTCACGCTTGAAGCTCAATAGCTACTCTTAGCTGAACAAAAACTTTAAATCCTAATGAGATATTCTTATAGTTTATTTATACAAAATGGCAGCTAAAGAAAATCCCTTGAAAGTAGGAGTGGTTCCCTCCTTGATCTCGAAAATGGTGGATCTTATCACTCTTGGCCTTCACTTGTACTAGGAGTCACTTGGCTGCCATGTGATCCCAAGCCGATTTTAAGGATTTAAGGAGTTGGACATATCCACTATATTATCTCCTAGTTGTCTCCATCAAGCCCCTGCATAGTAATAGCCTGAAAAATGCTTCATTTTCTAGAACTTAAACCACATTAGGTATTGGGATGGGGTCCCTTGGGTCAGTTTTGCGGTTAACATAACCCAAGTTTTGATACAATTTTGTAATTAACGTAAAGTCTCCACGATTTGTGATTGTAGAGCATGTACATGAATAGGAGTCAAAGGGGTTTGGCCCCTTGTTTTATGTAAAGTTTGAGTCGGTTTTGAGATCCACCCATGGTTCGCAGACCATGGAATTGTATAAAAAAGGATATAAAAAAGTGTCTTAGAGAGTCCGAGGCATGTTTTTTTGTAGTAATGGAAGATAAGAAAGGGAAGTGATAGTGAGGCAGAGTGGGTAAGGTAGAAGAAAGGCTCTGCCGCTAAGTGTGCAGAGGCATAGGTAGATTTTGCAGCTGAGTGCGCAGACTCATACAATTGTGTGCGTAGGGTAGTTTCGAGTTTGTAACCTTGAATTTAACATCAATAAAGATGGTTTATGAAGAATTCTTGTGTACTTTTGTTTACTTATGTTAATGTTGTATTTGTCAATGAATGATTTGTTTTATGGAATATTGATCGAATGTTATGGGATTCTCTTGAATAGCTGTTAATGACGTACGCAATGCATGTTTCGAGTTTGTAACCTTGAATTTAACATCAATAAAGATGGTTTATGAAGAATTCTTGTGTACTTTTGTTTACTTATGTTAATGTTGTATTTGTCAATGAATGATTTGTTTTATGGAATATTGATCGAATGTTATGGGATTCTCTTGAATAGCTGTTAATGACGTACGCAATGCATGTTTATGTATTTTCGTGAAGACTTTGATGAATTCTCTTATATTTATTAATAACTTAAGTGAATTTGCACAAACCCTAATTTAGGACTGCCTTCTGATGTGCTTAAGTAGACAAATTTATAGTTAAAGGTCCAGATGGATTGATCGATGACCTTCGCGAAGGTCTGAAGGCTATTTTAACATAATTGCAACAACATGCCCCAAGAGGATATCGATCTGCGCAAAGGAATATCTGAGGCACTGAAAGACATCACACTAATCTCTCGATGTAGAAACTTGGTTCTTGCATCCCCCCATACTGCTTTGGGTGAGATTGCAGCCTATGCTACGAAGGTTGTTACCAAAAGGGCCAGTAGTGTAGGATTTTTTTGGTTTGAGAAACTAACTCTAAACCTGGGTCAAGAACCCCTAAGCCAACAAATGGTTCCATTCTCGTGACCGAGATCTGCTTGAAGGAGATGTGTGATGTCACATCATTGGAATCCGACCAGGAAAGAAATTGCAAAGTGGTTGGATCGAAATATTCACGAGTTTGCGATACAAGAAAATAGGAATCCGTGCCTATCAAAATAAGAGTGCTTGAAAAAATATCTTTATACAAAGATACAAGAGATCTTCTTCTGTACTTTTCGCATTGAATTGTATGAGTCGTTAGCTAAATTAATAGATAGCCAAGGAAGGTGGAAGCTCGATAGTCCTATAGTGTGGACTCTAGAATCAGTGCGACAGCTAGAAACTTCTGAAAACAAGATCATGCAGGCTATTGATCATTAGCTCAATCAGATTATAGGAGGATTTTTTACAAAATTTGCAGTTGATAACTCGGTCAGCTATAGCAAAGCATAGAAACGATTCTTCAAAGGACCGTGAAGTAAGTATTTAAGATCATTGAATACTTGGATTAAAATGTTGTTATGTTAAAATGGGGTGATGCCATTACCTTGATGATTTAGAGCTATGTGAAGTGGACGATTCTTTCGAAATCATCAAGGATCAAGACCGCAGTGTAGTCCATTGATTGGGACTCCTTTAAGTGACGATGAAGGGGCAGAACAGACTCTGCCACAAAGCACTGTTCAACTAATCACTCAGGGAATTCCTCGAGTGAATAAGTCAACCACTCCACCTCCACCTCATACACCTTGGCCCACACCTCCACCTCCACCATCACCATTCAATATGGTGAACATGCTGAAGCTACCAATTTTCAAGTGCATAGGAAGTGAAGATTCACAGAAGTTTTGGTTTGTGGCAAATGTTGTGTGGAAAACACAACATATTACTGATGACAATATAAAGAAGGCACAATTGGTTACCACTCTACAAGATCGCACACTAACTTGGTATATTAAGTATTGTTCTGATAATCCTCTTGCATCGATGGCAAAGACTAGGGCGGATTTAGTCAAGGAGTTTAATAAGCCTAAGTTTGACTCACAGTGAGTAATTGAATTCAAATAAATCACGATGAGGGTCGATGAGATGCCTTGGGAATTAGATCAAAGGTTGAAGTGTGAGATTCGAGAAGCTAACATGCAACTCACAGATAGTCAACATCGCAAATGGTTTATGGCTTTGCTTCTACCCCACCTAAGAATTTATCTGTCAGAATAAAAGATAGGAACATAGGCAAAAGCCTTGGAGATCACGATGATGTTACATGCATCACCTATTCAGGATGCGACCTTGGGGGTACAGCAGATCTGCTCTCAGTTATAGAGCCTACACCTAGAATTACAGAGTTTGAAGAAAGACAAGGAGACTAAATCAGAAGTGTGGGTGGAATTTTGTTGTTTGAAGTGCAAGGGAGAAGGGCATAATAAAGACCACTATCTAGTGTATGGGAATTATATTGTTGGAGGGGGGCCAATTCCCCTGATGCCAGAAGCCCTAGTAAGGCCGAGTGTGGGGGTTGTTCTATGATGCACTATTTTTCAGGTTATTTGACAACATGCGATGGATAATAGTCACTTAATTAAAAAATTCATCCAAACACCCTAGCAACTATTCTGTAACTTCTACAAATCAATGGGCCATGATGAGCTGATGATGGAAACAACACCTACATATCGGATGCAAGTAGAAACTTGGCCTCCAGAGTAGGGCACCAGAGGAGCATGCGGAGGTTATCAGGGACGCGGATGGGGCCGAGGAGGAGGAGGGCCTGGTAGAGGTCGTGGTTAGATTATCTGCTACAACTGTGGACAACCAGGGAATTACATGCAAGAATGTGAGAATCAGACCCGCCCTTCATGTCATTATTGCAGCTAGTTTGACCATACTATAGAAGAATGCCTGGTGTTGAGAGCTAAAATGCAATAGAGAAAAACGCAACCTCAGTAGCCTACATAGAACTTACAGATGATGAGAGATGAGCCCCGCGAGGAGGAGCAAAACGTGAATATAGTGCTGCGAAGTGTAATAATGACTGTGATGATAAAGCTAAATAACCTGAAGAGGACGGATGGGTCCACAAGGCCCCAAAGAAGGAAGTTGAATTTGATCTAAATCTCTCTAAGGAAACATTTATGGAAGCCAAGAAGAGCTTCGCTAAGTCCACCACCTCAGGAACCTAGGACAAGGTGCAAGAAACCAACGTGCCTATAGAGGTTGATCCCTATGTACTTACTACATTTTTGGAGACTTGCATAAAACTCCTACATGATAACAAAGCTATGGAAGACCTGCAGGAATTAATAAAAAAATGCGCCAGCAAAGAGAAGTTCCCTCATGGACACCGGGTGGTCAGAAAAATTGGCAAACATAAGGCACGGACAGGGTGCGAGATGAGGCTCACTATGTAGATAGGCAACTATGATATGGATCAGGTCATTCTAGATCTGGGGCTCGATGTGAATGTATTACCAAAAAAAAAATGGGAAAGAATGGGGAGACCTATGCTACAGTGGTCTCCAATTCAGCTTAGGATGGCGAACTAGGAGAAGATCATCCCCATGGGACGATTATATGGAGTAACCGTTGATATAGAAGGTGTGAGCACAATGGCTAACTTTGAGGTTATAGAGATTGTCAATAACAGTAATCCATACCCCGCGCTCCTCGGAATTGACTGGGCCATTGATATGAATGGGGTCATCAATTTGAAGAAGAGGATAATGTCGTTTGAAAGAAAATCACTTTGGGTTGTAGTACCATTGGACCCTGCAGAAGGGGCGTGCTATAATGAACCAGTCCACAATTATGAAGAAAGTGATGGTGAACTAGATCAAATCTACAAAATAATAGCGGAAGATCAATCTGATGGAAGATGGATGGATTGCATGGGACCAGGAGAGTTCCCACACCTCTGATTCAGACGAAGAGTTGGAGCATTGGTAGAATCACTTCCATGAAGTATATACACTACGATGTAATATGATGACGAAATCGCTACGCGGTGTTTCATCGGAGGTAAATAAACTACCCTATTATGATGGTTTAACTGATGTAGATCTATTTTTGGATTAATTTGAGCATAGAGTCCCTGAGGATCACCTCTTCCAAGCTTTAGAATTGGCACTGTGTGCTATGCCTGCATGATGGTGGGGTACGCATAAGGATAGTTTTGATGGATAACGAGATTACATAAGAATGATGAGGTTACAGTTTGGGTGTCTTAACAAAAGATTGACTGAGAAATATAATGGAAGGGATGATCCATGCCATCACCTAGTGAAATGGACTAAAGCATGGGGAATTGAACCGCAGCTAGAGTGGGTACACATATTTTTCCATACTTTGGATACAATTCCCATGAACTGGTATTTGGAAACGAAGCTCTGCCATGGCACGACAAAATGGGATATATTGAGGGAAGGATTCTTATTAACCTTCAGCTTTGAAGATGGATTCGCAAGCATCGATGAAGAACTACAAGAGATTAAGGTAGTTATCTTCAGAATGCCACAAGAACCTATGAAATGGATCCAACCAGACTAGAGCACTCAACTGCGCCATGCATTGGAAGGCTATAATGTGATCGTTGAAGAAGAAGAATAAGATCTGAGAAACATTAATAAGGCTATGGAAGTTATTAATCTCATCACTGATCTTGATACTGCTAAGTTGGTAGGTCTCTGCCTTACCCCTACTTTTTTTAGATTCCAAGGAGAATTCTATGAGCAAACATGAAGAGTAGCTATGTGTTCTCCCTTCTCTCCCGTGGTCACGAACTTGTTCATGGAAAACTTTGAAACTAAAACTCTTTCCTCTGCCCCCCTTCACCCTAAGATTTGGAAGATATTTTTCGATGATACCTTCATTGATTGGCAGCATGGACGTGACTCACTGGATTCTTTTCTTTTTCATCTTAATAATCAATTTGATTTTATTAAGTTTACTATGGAGATTGAGGTCAATGGTGGTCTTCCCTTCCTAGATGTACTTATCTCTAAAAAAGGGGATGGTACTTTTTCTCACTAGCCTTATCGTTAAAAAACTCATACTGAGTAGTACCTTCATGCAAGCTCCCATCACTATCTTCCTCAAAAATTTGGTGTTCTCAACTCCCTAGCCACCAGAGCTCCTAGGATTCCTGATGAAAGTCACTTTGAAAGTGAGAAGTCCCATCTTCTAAATTTTTTTGATGATAATGGCTATAATACACACCTCGGTTGGTCTCAAAGCTTTTCGAAAAGCTAGCCTTGGGCCTAAGCCCAAAATGTTCCTCTTGGTTTTGATAAATGCGTACATCTTCCATTCATTCTCGAAACCACTGACAAGATCGCCCGAATTCTAAGTAAGAACAAGGTGCATACTTCCATGAAGCCCCTCAACACTATCCGGAGCTCCCTTAGGTCAGTTAAGGATCATGTTGACCCCAAATATATGAAAGGTGTTTACTTAGTCCCTTGCTCATGCAGAACACCCTATATTGGAGAAACGAGTCATTCCATCAGGCAAAGGATCTAAGAGCATGCAACAGATATTAGGCATAACAGATCTCACTCGTCTGCCTTAGATAAGCATGCATCTAATACTAAACACCACATATGTATTGAGGATTCCCAGGTTTTAGCCAAAATTGATCATTTCCATTATAGGAAGTTCAGAAAGGTTTATAGAAATTGAGAAGCATGGTAATAATCTGAATAGGGATGAACGTTGGAAAATTAGCAGCAACTCGATCCCTGCTCTCCATTCCTAGTTTTTATTTATTCCATAAATTTCTTTGTTTATCTAGTCTTTGTTTCTTTCCCTCGGAATATATATATATATATATTATATATTATTATAATAATTTATTTTTTTTTGCTTTTATTAATTCTATATTTTTATTTATTTATTTTATTATTTATGAATTTGTTGTATTCTTTATTCTTATTTTATGGCTATTTTATTATTAATTGTTATTGTTGTATTTATTTATATATGATATATATATATATATTACTGAATTTGTTAATCATTCTTAATTATTCATTTTTATGCTTATTTCTTATTGTTCTGTTATATTTCTATGTTATTTTATTTTGTTATTATTATTATTATTATTTATCTTTATTCTATTTTTTCTATCTATAGGAGTGTTTTTGAAGTCTTAATTATGTTTTCATCGTTCATTTCCTTTGACTTTATACATTTCAAGTTAAAATTTTTTTTAATTAATTTTTAATTTTTTACTTTCTAACATATCAATTTATTTTTGTTTCTCTGAAGCATCCCTGCATATATATATATATTTTTAACGTTAGATTAGATAGTCCACCTTTTCCCTCATGACGAACCACAATGCTCCAATAAATTATTTGATATGACTTCTCAGGAAGACTTTCTCTCTAAACATTATTGATCACAGAAGTCTAAACTCAGAAACATTAATATTCCAGAGGAAGAAGGGAATCACGAAGTTGAAGGCCCACAAATAGACAACCCAGACATCACTGCGCCATTGAAGACAAAGCAAATATTGGCAATGAAGTAGAACCGAAGTTCGCGAAAATTGGAGATTATTGGGAAAATGTTACCATGGATAAAGTTGTTGAGTTACTTTGTGAATATCAAGATCTCTTCCCTACCAAGCTTTTGGATTGGAAGGGCATAGTTGACGATTTTGGCGTTATGAAGATCACTCTGAAACCACACGCAGAGCCTATTAAACAGAGGCCATATTTCCTTAATCCTAAATACAACGAAAAGGCCTGCCAAGAGCTAGATAAGATGCTGGAAGCAAGCATCATAGAACCTATTGAAGAATCTGATTAGGTGAGCTCAATGGTGGTTCAGGAGAAGAAAAAGAAAGGTGAAATAAGAATTTGTGTAGATCTACAAAAGCTTAATGATGTATGTGTCCACAACCCATTCCCAACGTTGTTTACAGATGAAGTATTAGACAACATGGGAGGGTAGGAGGCCTATTCCTTTATTGACGAGTTCTCTGGGTATCATCATATTAAGATTGTGCCTGAGGATAGGAGAAAAATGAACTTCGTGATGGAGTGGGGTTGTTTTCAATACATTGTGATGCCATTTGGGCTTAAGAATGCGCCTGCGATATTTTCTCGAGTAGTCATCGCAGCGTTCAAAGAGTTCATTCATAAGTTATTAGAAGTATACTTTGATGACTAGATGGTGTTTAGATTAGTGAAGCACCATGTATCAAGTCTATGCCTAATGTTGGATACATGTCATAGATATGAGATCGTGTTGAACTTGAAGAAATACATATTTTGTGTTCCCTTTGGGGCCTTGCTGGGTCACGTGGTGTGCAAGAAAGAATTGATGGTAGACCCTGCAAAGATTGCAGTAATTGTGAATTTGGAGGCCCTAAGGAAAGGTAAGTAGTTGTGTGCTATGTTGGGACATACGGGATATTATAGAAAATTTATCAAAGCTTATGCTCAAATTACTGCGCCTATGGAGAAACTTATGAACAAGGATGCAACATTCTGTTGGGAAGAAGAATATCGGTGTAGCTTAGATGTATTGAAAGAAAAGATGGTCACCACACTGATCTCGGTATTCGCTGATTGGAAAAAGAAGTTTTATGTACATGTGGATGCCTCTTGCATTGCGTTGGGTGTAGTGCTAACACAAGTCGATGAAGGAGAATTGGACCATCATATAGCCTTCACAAGTAGGAAATTATCAAAGGCTGAGAAGAATTTCAACGACTGAGCGTGAAGGATTCGCCATGGTGTATGAGCTGTAGAAATTCAATCATTATGTGTTAGGATGGAATTTCAAGATGTACACAGATCATTCTACCTTTAAATATCTGGTCAACAAGCTTGTGTTGGGGGGCGGGGGGCAATATTTGCAGATGGTTGCTATTATTCTAGGAGTATAACTTTGAAGTCATTATGAAGCTAGGAAGGTTAAATGTGAGATCTATCCATTTGTCGCGGATCAAGACAGGAGAGGAACCTAATAATCTGGAGGAAGGGTTGCGAGATGCACAACTCTTTGCAATGCGTCTAGTGAATGATCATTTTGCAAAAATTATTCACTTCTTGACTACGGGCATGGCACCAAAAGGACATACAAGTCATTAAAAGAAGAAATTAGTAGTGTGGGTGACTGATTTCTCAGCCATTACGGGAAATCTGTATAAGATGGGTACAAATGAAATATTGTGAAGATATGTCTCGTATTTTGAGTGGGATAGCATTCTCGCTGAAGCTCATGGGGAAGATGCAGGGGGTCATTATGTAGGCAAGGCAACTACACATAAGATTTTGTTCGCAGGTCTATGGTGGCCAACTTCGCACAAGGATTCCAAGGCATATTGTAAGGCATGCGATGCATGTCAAATAACTAGTAGACCATCGCGAAGAGATGAGTTACCACTGCATCCTCAAGTATCATTATAGCCCTTTGCAGAATGGGTGATTGATTTCATTGGGCCAATTCATCCCCTGGGAAAGAAAATAGGTGCACGCTGTATTATCACCGCAATGGAATATCTCACCAATTGGGTGGAAGCACAATTGGTTAAGGATTGTACAAGGGCTACGACAACAAAGTTTTTGTTTGAGTATGTCTTAACCATATTTGGCTTCCCTAAAATGTTGATGAGTGATAGAGGTACACACTTTCTGAACAAAACAAACAGCGTGTTGACTGAAGAATTCCAAGTATACCATTACAAGACTACACCATATCACCCACAGGACAATGGAACTGTTGAAGCCTTTAATAAGATTTTGTAGAACGCGTTGAAGAAGATCTGCAATGCATAGTAGAATGACTGGGATGTGCGCATACCTGTAGTACTATGGGCTTATAAGATTAATTGTAAGAAGATGAAAGGGAAAAGTTCATTTAGATTGGTATATGGTGTCGAAGTTGTAATGCCAATGGACTATATTGTGCCTAGTTTGCACATAGCAGCCCTCACGGATATGGTAGATCGCCAGGCCTTGGAGGAGTGGCTCGTGCAACTGATAGAGCTCTAAGAGAATCGATTTTTAGTAGGATTTCATCAACAAGTATAGAAGAAATGTGAAAAAGCGTGGCATGATCACCATATCAAGCTTCGCACATTCAAGGCAAATGATCTTGTCCTGTTATATGATAGTAAATTCACTAAATTTCTGGGTAAATTCCAGATGCATTGGTTAGGGCCATATATTGTCAAAGAAATTACAAATGGAGGCACACTTTAGCTCGTGAAGCTAAATGGGGAACCCTTCCAGAGAATAGTGAATGGAGCAGGTTGAAATTGTATACAAGGGATCTTGCACAATGACTATATGACAATAGGATAGTCTTAGTGCTCTAGCGAGTTTCTAGGAAGCACGAGACTATAAACTACACTACCCAGTTTGGAGGACAATGCAACAAGTAGTCTGCATGGAGAATGATGAAGATACAACCCATAAAGTTGCGCGCAAGAAGTTGCGCCATGAAGGATGGTGTCACGCATCACAACTATAAAGTGACCATTGAAGTTACTGTTCATGACTTGATGGTGAGAAAACAATTAAGTGGAGTGGGCTGGCGACATTTAAGGAAAAAATATTTGAAGATCTACTTCCAAAACAACATTTATTGTCAAAAATTGGGGGGAACTGTCAGATTTGAATTCAAAAGCCATTATAAATTATGTGTGTCGGTCCAATAAAGAACACTTTGTGCTTTCCAAATTGTTAGTGAATTTCACTCTCTATTGCCTATGAGCCAAGCATTTTGGGAGGATTTTGTTGCGAGCCCTGCATTTGTTGACGTTCCTGTGATAAATGGTAAGTTTATTCTTGACAAAATGTCTGCACCAAGTCCTACTGAAACTATGAGTACTCGCAATGTTTCCTCTGAAACAGCTACCCTAGAAATGTCTACACCAAGTCCTACTCTAGCTACTATGCCTAGGGCGTTGAGGTTGCCTAGGCTGAAGCCTAAACCTACCAGAGAAACCAAACAAACCAAATCAAAACATTGTGCGAAGGACAAGAAGAAAAATCCAGTACCAGTGCACGCTTCCCTAACGAAGCATACCAAAACACAGGAGCAGAAGAAATATAAACATTCGGAGAAGGCAGTGGACCTGGAGGTGGAAGAAGCCCAAGGAATAGAAGATGTTGATGTTGAAGGAGGGGAGCCGATAACATGGCTCCCTGAGTATATCCCTTAGCAAATGGGAAAAGCAAAGGTCACGAAGGACCCGGATTCTGAGAAGTTCATCGTATCCATGCCCCTATTACCTAAGCAGGTCCTTTTTGAAGGCCCTCGACTCGCAAGGGTCCATCTGCTGAAAATGGAGGATTGGGACCTAGCTGATCACTCTAAGTTTCCACACTTTGTGACGAACAGGTATATGCACAGGGTTTATTATGAAGAATCAGGTGTTACAACGTTGGAAATGGAGGAATGGGTTAGCAATGTCGAGCTCTCAGGGTTACTCAATCTGCTATGTGTACCACATTACCATCGCACCCCCATCAATATGATATGTATGTGCTAGCTAATCACATTGGTGCACAATGGTTGTCTATGGCTACGAGGGCCTATCCCCATTACAAACATGCTCATTCACCGAATCACACACCTACCTTATAAAGGCATGAACTCGACTAAGGCATGAAGTGGAAAGAGTGGGGAAAAAGACCTCGCAGAAAGCATGAAAAGGGATTACGACCCCCTTAAGAAGTCGCAAGGGTATTCGATTATTTCTAGAACATACCTGAGAGTTCAATTGGATGCCGAAAATTTTGTAGGGAAGGTGATGGAAAAATGTCACGTGGATGAGGTTCTGACGCTTGTAGTTTCCCTGGCTACATAGTGCACGAAAGGCATACAGTTTAATTGGGAAACATACCTCTATCACGAGTTCCTAGCGAACTACTGCGAATCCCAAGATGAGACCAAGTCGTTCCACTACACTTGGTTATTGCTATGAGTTGTGCTCGTTGCATGGAAATTTGTCGGAGGATAGCCAATTTCCTTTGCTTGAGGAAGGATTACCGAAGGCCACACAGTTTGATTCCTTATGGTCTACAAAGGATGTTGCGCGGATTGTGGAAATGAAGATTTTTGGGTCCTTATGGAAATGGATCTCCACATGGCCATTAATTAGTGTTTGAGGTTGTCCCCAACCTTGTTCACACAACTGTCAGCCTACATGACATTCAAGGCTGACTTCCATAGAGTATACATCCAAGCATGGAAGGATCTAGAGTAGAAATGGCGTGACTTGCCCTATCTGGTGACATAAACGGATGTATAGGAGGTTGTAGTGAAGTGGCCTGTAGAGTGACGCACCCCATCAGACTTAGATGTTGGACCAAGCATGGTTTTGGGAAGTTCTGTTGCACATAAAATAAAGGAGGCAGCTAACCAGGCTGAGCGTACCCTGGAAACCCAGAAAAAGAAGGAAGCCATAGAGAAGGCTTGTGTGGAGCAAGAAGGCGCTGCCAAGGAGCAGGCAGAATAGGAACAACGCAAGTCACAAAAAGGTGAAAAGTCACCTTTGCTGGAGACAGAGGAAGAAGAATTGTAGGGAAAGGCAGCGACAAAGATGAGGGGTAGAGCACCCCATTTATTTTCAAATGTCATGGCCAGGAGCAGCACGGTGGAATGCGAAAAAAGCAGAAATCAGATAAGTCACTGATTGATTCCATGGTGTTAACCGAAGGCGATCTTGATGAGATTGACGATAAAATTAGGGATACAACAACCAAAGTGTTGTAGTAGTTTGAGCAGCAACACATGAAAATGTTGGGGAGCGTCCAAAAGGATTTGAGCGAGATGCAGATCCAAGGTAGAAGAATACAGTTGGGCAATGGAAAAGCGAGTGTCGAGCAAGCAAGCCGGACAATAGGGACAAGCCAAGTAACAAAGTTAGTAAGGACCCTAGACCTCAGAACTATAACATTTCTAGATGGGTCCATTTGTAGAGAGTCCGCTGATGACTACATTATCCTGAGTATAATCAAGAACATTGGATTAAATATAGCGACGCTTTCCAATGAGACCCTCCATGCACTGCATATAGGGGTGGCAAATGAATTGAGAACTAGGGAACAATGTGCCTTCAACCTCATCAATGAATACAAAGTCAAGAATGAGCAAATGTTCATTGAAAAGACATAGAATTTGAAGGAAAAGGAGGCACTTCAGATGCGTGTTCAGTTCTATAGTCAGCAATAGCAGAGGCCTACAAGATAGTGCCTAAGCTTCACATCTCGAAAGATGCACAACCAGAAGAAAAAATCAGAAAACTAGTCGTTGGTATGCTTGACGCTAAAGTAGAGGTTGGATGAGTTGAGGTTGAGCTCAATGTGAATATTACAGAGCTATAGTTAAAGTTACAGCCCACAACTCTACCTGAGGTTTGGGAGCAGCGTAGAGCCATGATAAAGGAAGGCATGGCTACCTTGGATGCCACAGTGACTGACTAAGTGACAATATTTGAGTAGGATATGGAGCTAGTGACCAATTTGCGGGAGGATCCAAACCTACAGATAGTGAACACAGTGGTAAGGGAGCTGCAGCAACAATATGATGAAGTCCGGGCGACTTCATGCTCCATAATACTAGCACAACACCTTGATATATTACAGGGAGGAAAGCAGCTCCTAACACAGGTGGACGAAGTAGAGAAGAAGGAGGCCTTGCTAAACGCCAACTTGCAGTGTTGGTTAGCGGAGGCTTATCAAGTCATGACTACCATTTAGGATAAGCTTAAAAAGTTACAAAAAACATTGCAGATGATGAGGCTGGTCGTAGAAGGTCCTGCCATGAAAAAATTGGTTGAGAAAGTCAACTAGGCAACAATGGAGAGTGCTGCCAAAGTTGTAGTGATCTAGGTGGAGCTGGAGGATCTTCGCAGTAATATCGCAGTGCCAACAAAGTGATTCGAGGGTGAGTCACAATATTTGTATTGGGGGCCTATTGGGATGGGGTCCCGTGGGTTAGATTTGGGGTTAAGATAACCCAAGTTTTGATACAGATTTGCAATTAATGTAAAGTCTCCATTATTTGTGGATGCAGAGCATGTAGATGAATAGGAGTCAAAGAGGTTTAACACCTTGTTTTATGTAAAGTTTGGGTCATTTTTGAGATCCGCCCATGGTCCATGGACCATGGCATTGTATGAAAAAGGATATAAATAGGTGTGCCTTAGAGAGTCTAAGGCATGCTTTTTGGTAGTAATAGAAGATAAGAAAGGGAAGTGATAGCGAGGAGAAGTGGATAAGGTAGAAGAAAGGCTATGCATCTGAGTGGGTAGAGGCCTAGGTAGAGTCCGTAACTGAGTGCGCGGACCGCTACAACTATGTGTGCAAGGTAGTTTTGAGTTTGTAACCTTGAATTCAAGATCAATAAAGACAGTTTCCGAAGAATTCTTGCGTACTTCTAATTACTTTTCTTCGTGCTATATGTTGTCAATGAATGATGTGTTTTATGGAATATAATGAATATTACATGATTCTCTTGAATAATTGTTAACGATGTATGCAATGCATGTTACACTAGTAGAAAATGAGCAATTAGTGACTAGGTGACTAAGAAATTTAGTCACCACAGCTTTTCCAAGTGAAATACTACCAAAAGTGAGCAATCTTAAGTGACCAAACTAAAAATGACTAAAATAAATCACTAATTTTGTCGCGGGTTAAAATATGAGACTAGCTAATAAGTAATACAACTAAAAATGACTAACATGAATGACTAATTTAGTCTAAGAACAAAAATACAACTACCTAACAAATACTACAATAATATGAACTAATTTTTTATATTAGTCATCTTAATTGTGTCAATAAATCTAAACTTCCAACTGATAGGGGATTGAAAGGTTATTAAAGATTGGTTGAAAGGTTATCCTTCTTTAAACACTTCTTCATCCTCACATGGTGTATAGGTGATCAAACTTTGCATTATTTATCTCTAATAATTTGTAATTTTAAAAATATATTTTTTAATAAAAAATTATTTTATGTCTTTTTTAAAATCTATTCATTGAATCTAATTGGATCTAGTTCCAATTTGAAATTAATTTGAAGGGAATTTTTATTTTTTAAGACTATAATATCAAATAAAAACTACTTTAATTTCATATTAACTGACCTAGATCCATCTTAACCTCGGATCTATCAAGTATCGATAGGGGTCCAATCTCTCGAGGCTCAAACTTTTTTTTCTAGTGCAAAACTTGAGGAAATGTTTGCACCTCGAAAGATTGGATCTCTCTCGGCACTTGATAGTTATAGGGTTAATATGGATCTAGGTTAGTTGTATAATACTATATAATATGTATATTTTTATTTGTGTATCTTTGTTATTCCCTCTCTCTATCTCCCCCCCCAAACATACACGCACTCTCTCTCCCTCTCTTCACCTTCTCTGTCTAACTCTCTCTTCCCCTTATCTCCCTCTCTATCTATATCCTTCTCTCTATTCCCTCCTTCTCTCCTCTCTTCCTCACTCTCTCTCCATGACTCCCTTTTCACCCCCTCTCTCTCTCCACCTTTCTCCGTCTATGATTTTTTTATTCCCTCCCTCTCCTAACCCCTCCAATTCCATCTCTCTCCTCATCTCTATCTTCCTTCCTCTCTATCCTTTATCTCCCACCTCCCTCCATCTATCCCCCCATATCACTCTCTCTCTCTCTCTCTCTATCTATCTCTCTCTCTCTCTCTCTCTCTTTCTCTCTCTCTCTCTTCCTTCCAACTCATCACTATCTCCACCCCCCCTCGTCTTCTGCATCTCTATGTCTCCATCTCTCTCCCTTCCCCTTCTCTCCCTATCTCTATCATCTCCTCTTATTTCTCTTCCCTCCTCTCCTCTCTCCCTCACTCTCTCTCAATCTCTCCCTTCTCACTCCCCTCTCTCTCCACTTCTATCTCTCTATGTCTTTTTTCTTTCCTCCCTCTCTTGCCTACTACAACTCCATTTCTCTCTCTCTCTCCTGTCTCTTCCTTCCTCTCACTCCCTCTCTCCCACCTCACTATCTCTCCTCCCCATCACTCTCTCTTTCTCTCTCTCCAAAACTTTTTCACTATTTCCCTCCCTCTCTCCTCCCCCTACCCAACTCTCTCTTAAATTTGATCACATTTTATTGTGTTTAAGAAATTATATAAATTAAAAAAACTTAATTGGTTGTAAAATATTAAACCTATATTTTGGATCAATCATGTCAAAGAAAATAAAAATAATGAAAACTTAAAAAGTCATGCACTATATTTAATCTATTATAATTAGTCAATTTGCTTGCTCTCATCCCTTGGTCCTTAGCCTATATATATATATATATATATACATATATATATATATATATATATATATATATATATATATCTTATTATAATATATATATATTATATAATATTATATATATATATATATATATATATATATATATATATATATAAGAATTGGCATTAGATCTATCTTAGCTTAATTTTATTAAAACCTTAATTTAATTTCTATGGGAATATTTTTAGTAGTCATGAGGATAAAGTGTTTAGATATCTCAAATTGTAACATCTTCCCTTTTAGATTCAATTAAAAAAATGTTGTAAAATTAAATTAAAATAAATTATTTTTACTATGAAATAAGTTATGGTTTTTTGGCATGCGGTATTGATAAGCCATGGTATTGGCACATGGTATTGTGACAACTCTTATTTATAATTTAATATCCATGGTAAAGTGAAGGTGAATATCAATGGTTAACAATATTGTCATATTGCTATAAAATATTTTGATTGTGAAATAATTTATGTTTTTTGGGCATGTGGTATTGATAACCATGGTATTTACCTATTGTATTGTAACAAATTCTATTTTTTACAAGTTAATAATATTTATGGTAATGTGGGGGTGAATATCCACAGTTAAGAATCTTTTCATATTGTTATAAAATATTTTGGTTGTGAAATAAATTTTGGTTTTTGGACTTGTAGTATTGATAAGTCATGGTATTGGCCCAATGTATTGTAACAAAGCTTATTCAGAAGTTAATAACAAGATCAAAATAGAACAAATTGAATTCTATTATTTTTATTAATTTAACTTTTTATTATTAATTGAGGTCATATTAAATGTTTACACTCATCCCAATATCATTTTTAACTTATTCTTCTTCTTTTTAACTTAGCTTCTTACGAAAAAATAACAATTTCTTATTAAAAATAAATCATTTAATCTAATTTAAATTTATATATTTTATTTATATTATAAATATTTCTTTCTTTTTTCCATTTCTAAATATTTCTTTTCTTTTTCATTTCCAGTTTAGTGTTGGGTTCAAACAAAATATTCACAGATTACAACATCACATTGTAGCACTACATTTTTCTCTGCCTTGTCTATATTTGCGTGGAAATGCCAGAAGAAGGAATACCATCAACGTGATCTATGGATTTCATGGGATTTGAACCCCAGATGGAGTGGATTTCATGGAAATGGAACCCCAGATGGAGTTTGCATGGGAAACACCTGAGGAGAGCATCAACAATTAGATGGAGGAAGGGCAAGGTCATTCGACATGGAGATTTTAGTAATTTTTACATAGGTATGAATTTGGACTCTCTAGAGTTCTTCCTTTTTTACTAAAGATGATTTTTGTTCGTATGGGTAAACAATTTCCAGGGTTTATATGATCAAAGCATAAATTTTATCTAGAGTTGAGGGTTTAATGATTATGATAATGTAGATCTTGAAAATTTTGGTAATTTTTACATGGGTATGAATTTGGACTCTCCATTTTACTAGAGGTGATTTTTGTTCTTATGGGTAAACAATCTCGATGGTTTATTTGATCAAAGCATAAATTTTATCTAGAGTTAAGGGTTTAATGATTATGGTAATGTAAATCTTGAAAATTTTGGTAATTTTTACATGAGTATGAATTTGGACTCTGGAGAGTTCTTCCTTTTTACTAAAGATGATTTTTTTTCTTATGGGTAAACAATTTCGAGGGTTTATATGATCAAAACATAAATTTTATCTAGAGTTGAGGGTTTAATGATTATGATAATATAGATCTTGATTGCGGCCAACAATTCATGAAAAGACAATGCACAAGTAAGCATTTTGCATGTCCTTATTGAGATTTTGGTAATTTTTACATGGGTATGAATTTGGACTATGGAGAGCTCTTCCTTTTTACTAAAGATGCTTTTTTTGCTTATGGGTAAACAATTTTGAGGGTTTATATGATCAAAGCAAAATTTTTATCTAGAGTTGAAGGTTTAATGATTATGATAATGCATATCTTGATTGTGGCCAACAATTCATCAAAAGACAATAAGCATTTTGCATGTTCTTATTGTCCGAAGGGTTTAATGATTATGATAATGCACATATTGGTTGTGGCCAACAATTCATCAAACGACAATGGATAAGTAAGCATTTTCCATCTCCTTATTGTAGAGACTAGTTCTCCCCTCTCTAACTTTTCTAGGGTCAGAATGCATGAAATTTTATATTTTCTTTTCACCTTTTTTTAGTGTTCGATTGTTTGTGTAATTGAATCTACCATGCCCAAATTCAAAGGGATCGAGTGATGTAAGAAAATTTTCTATAGCATGCAAATGCTAGACCTTCCTCAAACTTTGTTACATGAAATTAAAATTTCTTGTAATAATGAACATAAAATATTTTATGTTTCATCCTTAGATTCTGATATCAATGCCTACAGTTTCAAACCATGTTACTATATTTTAAGTAGAATATACTTAGATCCATTAAACCTTACAACTCTCCAAGGCTTAGGTTAATTTCAACTAAGAAGAATGAACCTGAATGGCTTTTACAATTTAGATTCAATGCTTACAGACAATGATTAAAAACCAAGGAACCCAAATGGTATGATAACTTTTACCCACCCATCAATTTCCAAGACCTTTCCTATTATTCTGAACCTAGACAGAGAGAGTAGAAGAAGAAGAGGAGCCTAAATGAGGTGGACCCTGACCTGCTTGATACTTTTCAAAAGATCGGCATGCCCTTGACTAAAAGAAGAGATTGACCAACATTGTTTTAGATGTTGTTTTTGACATTGTTTTCATTGCTACCATGCATAGGTAGACTCTATAGGCAGTTGATGTTATCTTTTGTTCATTATAAGAGATAATTCAAGAGTACCTTTATGTGGTTAGGAGGTAGCTTGGTAGGGTTATTCCCTGTGCTGATAACTACTATGTTGCATTGCATTTTTTTTCTAGTGATAGTTCCTTCTATTAAATCCCCAAACACACTTTTTCACCCATGGAATATCCACTTATTTCAAGATGAATGAGATGGAGACCAGGCAGTTTGAGAGGACTCTTATTGTTGTAAATGAGAGGAGTTTTGTGAGGTGAGAGGAGTTCTGTGACATATATTGAAGGATGCACTGCACCATTTTATGACACCAATCATCTCCATGCCACAGTAGTGGATCTCTATTGCACCGAGGGAGAAACAATAAAGTATTCTACTGTAAATAGTTGGTATGTTGGGGACGAGGAATGCAAACATGGGATTTATAATTTTATTACGAAAAGAGGTTAGTGTGATGGAGTCAAATCCTATAGGTAAATCGTATCATTATATTTCTATGAAATCTCAAAATGTGTTCAATATAGAAATATGTATGTACTCTTGAATGTATCTATGTTGAAATAAGATAAAGAATAAAGTTGTCATTGCAAATAATTGGGATCTACCATGTAAGTTTACTTTACTACATGGAATTCTCGATTTATTAGATCCCAACTAGTTAGAGTTGAATTTATTTTGTTGTTATCAGATTAAGAATAAATTTGTCATTTTAATCACTGAAATATACCATGAAAAATTCAATGACTACATAAAATTGTTTATTTGTTGGAGCCCAACTTATTAGGATTATGAAGAGTCCTCTTTCGTGACAATATTTATGAATGCTCTATTCTTGCTCAAAGAATTACATAGTACAGAAAGGTGGAAAAGAAATGAGATGAAACTGAATGGTTTATGTTTTAAAATGTGTGGAGGGAGTATAAAATCATTTTCAGTTGTGTTCAAATATTTTGGTGCACCCACTAAAGTGCTTTAATTTCCTCCTAGTTAATTCCATTTCTACTATCCCAATGCTTCTAGAAGTCCTTCTCCAAAGTGATCTCTTAACTATCTTGGAGGGAAATTGATTACTTGATTGGAACCCACAAATTACAATTTGATTAGGAGCAAGGGATGAGAAATCTTAATATTCATCAATATATTCTGCAAGTTAAAAGCATATCGAACGATTGCCTTTTTGTTTAATTAATACGACAATCACTCGACAATTTGTTAGGATTTTGAGACCTTTTTCAATCATATTTTTTTTTTAAGTTATTTTCTCAATTAAAGAATTTGAAGAGAAGGTGAAAATGATGCAATGGAAGGATTTTCTATTTTAGTGCCTAAGAATGCCTTGCTAATGTGAAGGGCTTGGTATTTTCTTGACTTAAGATTAGTTACATTTGACTTCCTAGCATTTCTTTTAATTTCAATTTTTTGGTGTTTATATTGCTATCCTTGAAGTTGGTGATCTACTCTGTGTGTAATAGGAAGTATTAAATACTAAATGCTCTCAAAGGTGATATTGGTGGATGACTGACTTTAAATGACCCTACTTGACACTTTAGTATTACAGGATCATGCAAAGAAATTATTAATCAATATTAAAAGGAAGATGATTAATGTCCAATGCTTCTTGGATTGTCATATAATTATTGCATTTTCCCCCGCAATAATATATTTGAGGCTACGTTTTGGTTGTTACTTGTGGAGCTTCCCTTTGGCTTTGAAAAACATTGAGGATAAATGTCCACTGCATTGACATTGGAAATCATCAAAGAGGAATTTGACAAAATCAATAGAGGACATGGGAGTAATTAGTACAATGAGCGGAAAATGCTAGAGAAACACTGAGGCACCATAACTTCTTGTGTATTTAGATTCACTCGAAATTAACTAGTCACAAAAAGTACCTTTTTTTCAAATATTTTCATGTATACATAAATACTAAAAATGCAATTTTAGACTAATTATTAAAACTAATAACTATCTGATAGTCATAATTTATAATTAAATAGTATAATATGATTAATATTATTGGACACAACTATAGGGTCTGATTGTGAGGGGAGTTGTGAAAATATATGTACACTCTCATTGTATTAGACAATCATCTCTCAGAGTGTGATATCCATCCAACAAAATGTACTCCAAGAGGCCATTGTCGGATTGAAATTTTTTCTTTTAGTGGAAAAGTGGCGATATATTTTCTTAGGCCTTAGTGTTCTGCTTCCCTAAGGTTTTAACACTACTCACAACTAGCACCTTCATTCAACCAAGTGAGGTACTCATCTTGGAAATTTCAATCATTTTGTCTCCACATCCAATATGATGTTGGCTCTTAGGAGCAATAATGGTGGTGAATACATCTCAGACGAGTTCAAGGATTTTTGCAAGGCAGAAGGGATTCGAAGAGAGCTCATAGCTCCTCATAACCCACAACAGAATGGGGTAGCTGAGCAGAAGAACAAAACGATCATGGGTGTTGCACGAGTGATGTTGCATGATCAGGGCCTACCCCTTCACTTGTGGGTGGAAGCATGCAATACAATCGTTTATGTGCAGAACCGTTTTCCTCATAAGATACTTGGCATGAGTACACCCGAGGAGGTTTATTCTGGTAATAAGCTTGATCTTTCTCATTTCACGATTTTTGGTGCTAACATTTACATGCATGTGATGAAGGATGCCAGGAAGAAGTTGGAGCCGACCGTAGAGGTTGGGATATTTGTGGGGTACACTGATACGCCCCACAACTATCGTGTGTATTTGTATTTGCTAGATAGTGGTAAAACTGTTGTGCGACGGGATATAAAATTTTAGGAGGAGAAAGCCATGAAGTGTTTGCTTGAGAGGGAGCTACACTTGCATGCAGATGAGGAGCTATTATTTCCTAAGGATGAGCTTCAGGACGTGGATCAGCCACAGGACGAGGTTCATGGAGTGGAAGAGACCACTCATGCAGCGCAAACCATCAGAGGGCGAAAGCGCTTGACAGAAGCTGAGCGACTGGCTCAAGATGCAGAGAAAGTTGTAGGACCACCTACAACCCAACGCAGGCAGAGACAGTCACCTGATCGGTACACTGGATACATGGCTCTTATGAGCAAGTGTGTTGTGACTGAGCCATCCTCTTTCAAGGAAGCTGTGGAGGATCCCGCAGGGGTAGACACCATGGTGGAAGAGTATGATTCTATTGTCAGAAACAGTGCATGGGAGATTGTTCCTAGACTAGAAGGGAAATCAGTGGTGGGTTCGAGATGGATCTACAAAGTTAAGCAGGCAACTGACGGGAGTGTGGAGAAGTACAAGGCAAGATTTGTTGCCAGAGGCTTTTCACAGATTGAGGGGATCGATTATGAGGAGACCTTTGCACCTGTCACAAGGTATTCTTCCATACGGACGATTCTTGCTCTCTCAGCGCAGATGGGATGGCACATTCATCAGATGGATGTGAAGACTGCGTTCCTCAACGGAGTCAATGAGGAGGAGGTGTACATTGAGCAACCCGAAGGCTTTGAAGTCTTCAGCAGCGAATCGCATGTGTGCAGGCTCAAGAGAGCGCTGTATGGGTTGAAGCAAGCACCACGTGCTTGGCACACACGAATAGACAGCTATTTCACAGGACTTGGATTCTCCAAGAGCGAGGCAGATCCTAACCTATACCAGATTGTGGTGGAGGGTAAGTTGCTTATCATTGTACTGTATGTTGATGATTTGATTCTAACGGGTGATGAGCTGTTGATACTATCATGCAAGAAGGATCTTGCTACAGAGTTTGAGATGAAGGACTTGGGCCTCCTTCACTATTTCCTAGGATTGGAAATATGGCAGTGCAGTGGTGGACTGTTTGTTTCTCAACGCAAGTATGCTCAGGAGATACTGGAGAAGTTCAACATGCATGGCTGCAAGCCTGTTGATACTCCTCTTCCTGGAGGTTGGAGGAAGGAGGATGCCACTTCGGGAGAAGAAGTGGATGCCACTGTTTATCGACAGTTGGTGGGGTCGTTGATGTATTTGGTCAATACACTACCTGATATATGCTATGCAGTTAACCAGCGTTCACAAGCTATGGTTAAGCCTACCAAGCTCTTCTGGAAGGCGGGCAAGCATGTATTGCGCTACTTGAGAGGCACATCGGGATATGGTTTGTGGTACAGACAGGAGGATGAGGTGAAGCTATGTGGCTTCACGGATGCAGATTGGGCAGGGAGACCAACGGACAGAAAG